>VRLP01001875.1:97500-108504 GCA_009660295.1 Lophius piscatorius
TTTGTCTGTTTGTTTGTTCCTTTGATGCCTTCGATGTTCCTTTGGGGGTGGAGCTGGGGGCTTAGTGGGCTTAACAGAGATGCTGAAGTGGAAGGTGCAGGTGACGAGCGGCTAAATAGTGTTTGTTTGAGTTGTCGGTAGATTTAAAGGCTGGCAGTAACTCAGACATTAATGGGGAAACATGCACAAATGTTTTGGGTTATGTTGCGACTTGGCCTGCGATTTGAGCCCTCTGAGTGCAATCTTCTAGTTTTGTTAAATGTATGTATATTCATTCTATTCCATTGTATATAATTCCTTTTCTTTTTTTTGCAGGATACATTTTGGATACAATTAAACCCTGGAAACATTTGTTTTTACTTTAAATGAAGGATTTCGGTGTTATGGATGAATGTACACAAATGCAAGAAAGAGATTAAAAAACTAACACACACTTTGATAGAAAGTAAAACTATAACTTGTATTATAAGGTTGCAAAGGAAGATGCCGTATCTCAATGGGATATTTCCTGGTTAACTAAATGTTACATAAAACTAAAGAAAAACTCCATCCGTGCATAAATTAGGGATTAAAATAAGCATTTAGACTACGAGATTATAGTCTCTGTCTTCAAGTGTACCCACATGGACAATGTTGTTGTGTGTGGCTGTGTGCGTATTGTCTGCAGCGACAGTGGCAGATGGTAATCTGTTCTGAGAGTCATTATCAGCGTTTCCTGGACCATTAGACTAATGCCACTGGATAACACAGCGAAGTGGTTGAGACCTGACGCTAACAGGGGCTAATCAGCAGGACTTCCTCTCACTGTGAGTTTGGCTATGACACTAAATACCTCTCATAGGCAGGAGCCTCAGACACTGGCAATCAGATAATTGCTGGAGCATGAGACGTTTTATCAAGAAAATTTCTATAATTTGCCTCAAATATTTGAACTAGCTGAGTTGTGCGTGATTTGATCCGACACTTGAATAGTCTTAGAAGTTCTAACGTTCGTGACTGCTGTTAACTATAACAATGGCGGGCCGTCAGGGCCAGCGAGGCATTCTCTGCTGGCACCAGATATTGTCAGAAAATTTAAAAAAAACACCCTTAGAAGTTATTTTTACGTTTCAATTGAGACTACATGTATTTTAATAGTTTGTACCCATCTGTTTCTTGACTGCCTTTAGTTGCGTCTTTCCGTGGCTGCTTCCAGTTAGCTCATATTAGCGAGCTTTGTTGTTTTTTTTATCCAATCAGACTTCTCCAATCTAGTCTCTGGGTGAAACCTCTCTGCTGGAGCGAGAAGCTTTCACAGCGGAGGCCTCTTTGGTTTTAATAGTCGGGATGATTTTGTTGATTTTCCATATTTTTGAACCAATCAGATTTCGAAGTTGTCATTTAGGGCGTGTTCTTTGACATGCCAGGGTTTGCTGGGTAAGCTTGGGCGTGTTCTTAAAGTAGGCTCGTCCTGCGTCAGTATTACGTATGAGGGAAGCTCTTCATTCATATCCTCTGCTCCTGCTGAATGCTCATTTTCACAAATTAAAGGTTATTGGAGAAATAGGACTGGCCCCCATGCCAATGGAAAAGGAAGTTACAACGAACAGAAACACAACCCTGTCCTCTACGACCTCGTTATTAGACTTATTTTTTTAGACCTATTATCTTCAGATGAGGAAAAGCTTTTGTGAGTCTAATTTTTAAGTATCTTAAATATCTGTTGATTATTGCTGGCATTCGATGGTTGCTGGTGTCGTGGCATAAATGAGGTCCAGATTCAGTCTTACGCCTGATGGACCGTATTTTATTCCAACTGATACGCCGTTGAATCGTACTTACATTTGATGGCATTTATGTTTTCTCGATGGTCTTGTGATGATATTAAATTTCTTTTTAACCACTTTATTCCACAAGATAAATGTTATTAACTCTTTGATGATGGGCTGGTTACGTAGTCTGACTACACCCTTTATCTGTAGAGTACCTGTGAATGTATTTGAGGGCAGCATAGTTGTAAAGTTGCTGAAAGCCCAAGTGGAAAAACTTACCGATTATTAATATTCTTAAATAGTGCAAATTTTGTAATGAAGTAGTTGTAATCTTCATGAACACAGGCTTAAAAAAAAAAATGGACACATGGTGTTGGACCTTTTCTTTGCCAGGTGGTACTGGCACTGAAAGGCAGCTCTTATCTGCATATCGCCCGATCCGACCAATGAATTGCTTCCTGAATAATCTTCCCATTTGACCTAGCAACCAACCGCGCCCACTGAGCTTTTGACTGGCAAACAGGGAGATCATATCAGCATCATATCAAACGATGGAGAAAGCGCTAACGAGGCAGGTTGCTGAGCTTTTTTTTTTACTTTAATGAGCTGCTACAGGATGAGGGTTACCCCGTTGTTTCATATTTCAGTGGGACTATTGAATGAAGCCCCCCCAGAATCCTCAGGTCTTCATCTCAATATTAAACAGTCACGGGTACGTATTTACTCAGGGTTAATTTGTTGTGTTGCCCCCGTGAGAAATAAACTAGATTGAGAGGAGGCAGGAGGGCTGAGTATCAGGTCATTTGCGACTGGAAATAAAAGGCTAATGTTTATTTGTTTGGTGTGTTTGTGTGTGTGTGTGTGTGTGTGTCTTGGTTCCAACACAAGTCTTTAAGAACGTTGTCTTGCTATAGGTGAGCTCTGGCTGACTGAGGTCTGGTCACACACAGTATAAAGGCAAAGGGAAGTCTGCAAGGACTTAAAGAGAGGCACACACCTTTACTATAAACACACACACACCCTCACACACACACACACACACACACACACACACACACACACACACTCAGAAAATAAAGTACATCTGTACCTTTAGGGGTACAATGTCTTGTCACAGGGGCAGTACCCTCTAAAGTGTGTGTGTAGATTTCATTCATCCAGGTCATGTTTAATCCATGTGGGTTGAATCCAAAGGAACCGGACTCCTGTTCTGTTTCGGCTTGAAGACGTTTCATCTCTCATCCAAGAGTCTTCTTCAGTTCTAACTGACCGGTGAGGAGGAGATAAAAATAAAACTGTATTACTTTCTAAGGTGCAGCTTTTGTACTGTATGATTTTTTACCTTATAGAGACTCAGTCTTGCACCTCTGGTTACAATGTCTTTTCTTTTTTTTACTGTAATCTGAATTTATAAAGGGTTCAAAATTGTCTTTTACAGGATACAATAGTATCCTGTGTCATTTCTCATTTTTATTCATATATGTATACTATATATACTTTGTATATACTATATATACTATATATACTGTTTCATTGACTGACTCAATGAGTCAGTCTCTGAATTCATCATATACTTTTACTTTCTCTCATTTCAAGATGATGGCTCGACCCTAGAATCGACTGTAAATGAACAGGGAGGCAGTAAAAGATTCAAATCAAAGAGTACATTTATTTTTCCTGATTATTCCACTTTAAGATTAAGGAGAAAGTGACACATACGTACCTTTTTCGAACCACAAAAAGAGTGTATATATCTATATTAGGACAGACAGGAAGCATTAGAAGGCTTTAAAAAATGGAGCAAGGCTGCAAAGAGATCCCGCTGATTCTGAGGCGAACACTGGCAGCCCCGGACCAAAGGAGGAAACTGAAAGCACCAACGAGGGAGGGAGACATGAAAGGGTCCCCAGGATGAAAAGATGAAGGGAAAAGTAAAGAAGGATGAGAGGAAAGGCGAGGATGCTGCTGCTCCCTGTTTAGCATAGGAGTCCAAACTTTGGATGGAAGAATGGAAGGAGGTTAAGAGAGGAAGGATAGAAGGGAGGGGTAGAAGAAAGGAGAGACCTCCTATTAGAGAGGCTGTCACCTTTTGGCCAGCCTAGATCTCCTCATCTCCATAATAGACTGACCCCCTGTGTTTCAGACTCATTAGAGAGGCAGACAGCAAGGCCAGGCAGACACCCGCCCGTCACTTCTCTGCTCCCACCGAGACCCCGATGAGACGGAGATGAAAGAAACCTGAAAGCAGAGGTGGTCGGAGAGCAAGAGGAGGATGGGATGGAAGGTTGGGCCCCAGGTTTGATCAGGAGAACAGAAGAAACAGATAAGAGCTAAATCGCTTCTTTGGCGAGAAGCCGGGAAGGTGAGGGGGAAACGGAGAAAGTGGCTGCATTAAAAAATAAATCTGCCTAGAAACAGCGATTTTATAGGAGCAGGACTTTTTCAGCACAAAAAAAAACAGTGTCATTTACACAACATTGTTTCGTTTTGTTTCTGTAACCTCTTGTTGCGGTGCCACCTTTCGATTACACTACCACGGAATTTTTGAGTCTACTGGCCCAGAATTCATTCATTCATTCATTCATTCATTCATTCAACGGTGGAATTAAAAAAAAAAAATTCTGCTTTGAGACACGCGAATGGGTCATAATCTCGTAATATTACTAAAAACCCAGAATCATTCATGCATTTGTCAAATGTGCAAGACACTATCAACCTTTTTTTTTTTTTTGGTTTTGGTTTAATTTGCATCAAATCAGTCTGAAGACATCTTATTGTCTAGCCACCAGAATCCAAATGAGAGAAGATCCAAGCTCTTCTATCTCTTCTTCTCACCAAAACAATGAAGGTTAAATTTGAATGTTGAGTATTTGCGGTAACTGTCCTTACATTCCATCCACCCAAACAACTTAAACATCTGCGTAACGTCTTCACTTTCTCTGCATGGTTTATTTTCAGGTTCTGTTCTCTGTGTGACCCTGTTTAGACTTGGTTTTAAGATACGTTTTGGGCGATGGGAGGACTAGTGGACAACGAGACGTGGCTCTAAATACAAGTGTAAACGACCATGAAAATCCATTGTGATCCGATCACGATCACGCAAACCATGTGACGTAACAGGAAAATACGTCATCCATGCTGGACTTGTTGGACGTTTGGGCGGAAGAGCGCAACTCTTAAAGGGAGTCGACTTGAAAGGCGGCTCTCAAGAACTCACGCTCTTTGGCAAGTGGCAAATTACTCTCTTGAAACATCTTAAAGTTGTTAGCTGGTCCATGCTAGCTAGCTAATCAGATTTAACAATTGACTGACGTAAATGATAATTACTAGTGACGTAGGCATGAAATCTGAACACAGGTGGTCAGCTGGACACAGTTGGAGACACATGATAGACAAAGGTGTAGGTGTAGGTGTAGGTCTAGGTGTCTCGATGTCTGCCTGTGATCCGATCACCGGAAACACATTTTAAAACCAAGTTCAAACATGGTCTAAGAGATGTTCTGTAAGCAATCAAAGGTTGAGGGTGGGGTTTCGTTTTGTTTCGTTATCCTCCGCTTATCTGGGTCCGGGTCGGGGGGGGGGGCAGCAGTTTCAACGGGGAAGCCCAGACTTTCCTCCCCCGGCCACATCCACCATATCCTCTAGGAGGATTCCGAGGCGTTCCCAAGCCAGATGAGAGATGTAATCTCTCCAGCGGGTCCTTGGTCTACCCCGGGGTCTCCTCCCAGATGGACATGCCCGAAACACCTCCCCAGGAGGCGTCCGGGGGTCATCCTGACTAGATGCCAGAACCACCTCAACTGACTCCTCTCGGTGCGGAGGAGAAGCGGCTCTACTTTGAGCCTCTCCCCGATGTCTGAGCTCCTCACCCTGTCACTAAGGCTGAGCCCAGCCACCCTGCGGAGAAAACTCATTTCAGCCGCTTGTATCTGTGATCTCATTCTTTCTGTCATGATCCACAGTTCATGACCAGAGTTGAGGGTCAGAACCTAGATGGACCGGTAAATCGAGAGCTTTGCCTTTCGGCTCAGCTCTCTCTTCACCACAACGGATCGATATAGCGTCCGCATCACTGCAGACGCCGCCCTGATCCATCTGTCCATCTCCCGCCCCCTTTTCCCCTCAGTAATGAACGAGACCCCGAGATACTTGAACTCCTCCTTTTGGGGCAAAAACTCCTCCCCGACCCGGAGTGAGCACTCTACCTTTTTCCGGCTCAGACTTGGAGGTGCTGATTTTCATCCCGGCCACTTCACACTCGACTGCAAACTCAAACTTAAAGTACACATAATGATTCAAATAGAAGATCAACATATCTTCGGTCAAAGTGTCCATGAGCAAGATACTGAACCCCAAGTTGCTCCAAATGGCTGTTCCATTGGTGAATACGGAAAAGCACTCGGCGAAGGCACAACCAGCCTCTAAATCTACCAGCAACTCAGCTATGTAGCCATCATCACCTCCACTTCAGCGTCTCTGTTCAGCCCTCTGAGACCCCAGCTCCACTTCCGAATGAGCATCAAAAGAACATCAAAGGATCAAAGGCAGCAGCTGAAGCCAAATTGTGAGAACACTACTCCAAATGGCTTATGATTTTATTTCATCATATTCTACATTCTGCGACACTCGTAACGTCACTAAAATGTAATCACCTCTAGGATATCCTGATTTTCAGATTCCTGCTCACAAACACAGAAACACATACAAACGCACAGGAGTGAAAACATAACCTCCTTGGCCCAGGTAACGCAGGTAGAACCATGGATTAAAGAGATGACCCAAACTTAAAGTTAACACAATGATTCAAATTGAAGACGGACGTCAATTGCTTTCATGTGCCTGAAAACCTGAATTCAATTGAAACCACGGAATTGAAACAAACATGATCGGGTTCTTCCAGCTCGTTAAAACATCTCATAATATTGACTCGTGAAAAAAAACAAACCTATGAAAAAAGTTGTGACACCATACGCATAGAAACATCATTGACTCACAGGCCGCCGGACCACTCAGGACGCTGGCGGTTTGTTCGGGGTCCTCCCTGGGGGCGTCCTGTTCTATTACTAGCTGTCCCTGTCATTGATTTAATCCAGCGTCCCTACGCCAGACTCCCTTAGGACCTGACCCAGGAGTCAGAGCAGCTAGGTCGGTCAGGGGTGAATAGGTGGATGACCTCATCTGGCCCTTCACTATTGCCTGGTGATCAGTTTCCACATGGCCGATTGACCGGTGGGTTAAGTTGATGCTGTGTCTCGCCCTCAGGGAAATCACCGCTGAAGAAAATCACAACAGACCTATAGAAGGAGGAAAATTGAATATTATTCAGTCTGTCCTAGTAGAATGATTGAAAATAAGAGCTTTCAAATGTTTGGCAGATGGAGTTTGTGTTGTTTTTGTGGAATCTGTTTTATTTTGTAGGAGAAACTTTGCTTTTGTAATAGAAAACCTGACCTCACCTGGGATCTAACCATCATCCATCCAAGCCATTTTTAGGTCAGTGGCTTCCACGCCGTTGCTCTATACTTTTGTTTTTCCTGTGACGTCTTGTACTGTGTATCAATTTGCTTTAACAGGTGTGTCGTTTGGATTTACACAGGTGTGGGGAAAATAGACTTCAGATTCAGATTTACGGTATTTTGGTTATATTTGCATTTCTCCGATTCCTCTTTTTTTATACTTTTTTTTTTCTGACTGAAAAGGTGTAGGCTGAAGCTAAAGCTCATATCATGCTAACCCTTTTTACATATCAGATTCTGCTGGAGATGTTCTACCAGACCAACAAAAGCAAAGACGGTCCAAAATTAGTCAAATACAGAAAGAAATTGTTAAACAAACAAACAAGCAAAAAACCCCAAACTATGTTCTTATTCTTCTTATACAACATATAAATATACTTTTATAGATATACTTTCACACATACACACCGTATATACATATATACATATTTATATATACTGTATATACAAACATAATACACATAAACCAGCTGGAAGTCCATCTAAACATCAAATATTTTTCATCATATACAATACTATACTATATTTCAGTTCCGTGGAGCCAACAACTCATTCCCCCCCGCAACAACATTGGCCTTTCAGTGTTCCATCGTTAGAATCAGTTTCATTGTAATTGTACGTTAGAATTGAATACTTAAACCATTTATAATCCTGTTATAGAGATAGATGGATAACTGGATAATCAGATATGGATTGGACTCCAATGAAAGATATATTCCTGGGGAAAATGTGGAATGTACTTCTACAGAGAAGTGGCACTCTGACGGGTTTAATTTACGTTGTGCCCACCCCCACGTTAAAACTATATGCCATTTGAACCTTGTGCCACAATGAAGTAAGTCAAGCATATTTCCCCAAAAGTGACAAGCCTTCTTTCTACTTGTTAGAACACATAATAATAGCATTTAAATATGTTATTTGATTATATACAATCAACAAGAAAAAGCGCTCAGTTTCAGAAAAAATCATGCAGTTTTCTCCATTAAGGTGAGTTATTGCCAGCATCTAAATTCACTGACAGCTCCAACAAACTCTCTGAGTATCTCTAAAGTACTCTGTAGCCGCTCCTCTACGTGCCTTCCACTTCAGTGTTTCTGTTCAGCCCACTGAACCCCCAGCTCCTCCCCCAAAAGAACATAAGAAGAATCAGAGGAACTGTTGAAACTGAGCTGCCAGCTCCACCCCCAAAAAGAAACATCAAAGGAATCAGGGCAGCAATAGCCACTTTGTGACGTCACTACTCAAAACGACTCATAATAATATTAATTTTATTTTAAATGCTGTGAAACACATAATGTCACCAAAAGTTAATCACCTTTAGGATTTGCCAAAACCTACCTCTTGGTAAGATTTCCTCTAAATCTATCTTTTAGTTTTTCATTTATCATCCTTACAAACAAATAGTTACACAGGAGTAACAAAAGAAACATAACCTTCTTGGTGGAGGCTAAAACTATTAGTTTGGGAACTTCTATGGATTGAGCAGATATTGCATAGATAATCTTAACATCTTTCAAGATAGAATAATGACAGAGAAAGATTTTGTCTACATACACTTTGATAACCTCGTCAATAACCTCGTCAAATTTTCAAAAAGTTCAGAATTCATAGGAACAAAATGGTGAAAATGATCTTCTTGTACACGATCACCACCAGAAATATGGAAAAATATTTGCAGTATGCATTGACGTGCAAGTACTTTGTGGTGTAAGTTTCAAAAACAAAACCACCACTGGTTTTGTTCCGGATCTGAGAGTGGCTGAAAAACCCCGGACGTCACACTTCCATCTTCCCCCTCTGCACTGCAATGTTATAGACGTGTGGTCCATTTCTGTTACAACCTCAGAGGCGGGCAAACAGAACCCCAATACCCCTGTGAATACAGAACAGAGGGGCGGGATATATGTGCACCAGGTCCACTTTGAAAAGGCTGTGGGGATGGGGGTCCTGTTGGTTAACGTTTCCTGGGGAACTTGCAAACTGGTGGACCTCACTTGTCGCACAACCACTGATGAAGACCGAGACAGCTGAAAGAAATGAGGAGTGAAAGGAGACGCATGGTTGTAAGTGTGCATATTTCTCGCTCCATGAAACCCCCTGTCCTCCCTCCGCTCCTTGGCCTCCTAACACAGGGTCTGTTGTTTGCTTTAATTTGCCCTTCCGACCGCTGCCGCGAGCTCATTGTTTATTTTGATGAATTGGGGAGGAAGGCACTCTAATAAATCAAGGCCAGTGATGAAGAAAAGCCTTAAATAGGATATTAAGATCTATATCAGAGCCTCTGGTTGTTCGCTGACAACTACACAATTCCTTTTCTCTCCTCGCTGTCTTCCTCTCTCTCAGACGCACTCGTTCTTCCTCCCCTCCTGCTCGCTGTCGAGTCAAATCGTCCTCGCTTCTTTTCGTGTCACCGACATGAAGATTTCTTATCAGGGAGGTGGAAGCGGGGCGAGAAAAAATGAGAAGTAAAGGAGGAAAGGGTGAGAGGGGAGAAGGAGACGGAGAACACAAGGGGGGGGGTCTGCTGCTTTTGTGTGATTGGCTCGGTGGCTGAGCGTGGATGCAACACACAGAGCTTCATCACTGGAGCTAAAGGGCTGTTTGTGCATGATGCTGTGTGTGTGTGCCTGTTTGTGTGTGTGAGCATGTGCATATGTGTTCGAGATTGACTTTGTGTGGCTGCTACTGGGAGTGTGTGTGTGTGTGTGTGTGTGAGTTTGTTTGTGTGAATGTGTGTGTGTGTGTGAGCATGTGCATATGTGTTCTGCGTTTGCAGCGAGATTGACTTTGTGTGGCTGCTACTGGGAGTGTGTGCATCACTCTGTGTGTGTGTGTGTGTGTGTGTGTGTGTGTGTGTGTGTGTGTGTGTGATCTGCTACGTGAGCACACACTCTCAGTGACTTATTTACTCCAGAGGCGAGGCTCTAACCCCAGGTACTGAGCTCTGCACAGAATAATTAGTTTTTTTCATCCGTACGCATCACGTTGTTTCTTTGTTCCAAACCGCACTCACATGTAAGGAGTGACATTTACTTGTGAGAGTGTGTGTGTGTGTGTGCGCCCGTGAATAAATAAGAGTTTGTCTGTGTGTTTGCATGATGGGTAATTAGACGCAGAATTTGTGTCTTTGAGGATAGAATCCGATATTTTAGTTTTGTTTTTTTTCTGTCTTTCAGGATTAAATTAAAGGATATCAATATCAATTAAATGTTGCGCATTCGGTACAAACGTACATGTGACCGATTTATCGTAGTTAAGCACCGTTCATTAATAATACTGAACAGTAGTATTACTATACGCAATAAGGTTATTATATACAATATTATATAACAGCACAGTATTATTAATATATGGAATATTATATAACTTCACAGTATTATTATCATGTACAATATTATATAACATCAGAGTATTATTAACATGTACAATATTATATAACATTACAGTATTATTATCATGTACAATATTACAATATTATATAACATCACAGTATTATTATCATGTACAATATTATATAACATCACAGTATTATTATCATGTACAATATTATATAACATCAGAGTATTATTAACATGTACAATATTATATAACATCACAGTATTATTAACATGTACAATATTATATAACATTACAGTATTATTATCATGTACAATATTATATAACATCACAGTATTATTATCATGTACAATATTATATAACATCAGAGTATTATTAACATGTACAATATTATATAACAT
>VRLP01001876.1:0-62500 GCA_009660295.1 Lophius piscatorius
TATGTGTGAGTGATCTGTTACTGTGTGAGTAATCTGTTACTATGTGTGAGTAATCTGTTACTATGTGTGAGTGATCTGTTACTATGTGTGAGTAATCTGTTACTATGTGTGAGTGATCTTTTACTATTTGTGAGTAATCTGTTACTATGTGTGAGTAATCTGTTACTATGTGTGAGTAATCTTTTACTATGTGTGAGTGATCTGTTACTATGTGTGAGTAATGTGTGAGTAATCTGTTACTATGTGTGAGTAATCTTTTACTATGTGTGAGTAACCTGTTACTATGTGTGAGTGATCTGTTACTATGTGTGAGTAATCTGTTACTATGTGTGAGTAATCTGTTACTATGTGTGAGTAATATTTCTCACCTCATGATTTTAGATCAAAGGCTCTGACATCATTATATTACAGAAAAATGACGTTTGTAAATCAAAGTCTAGCATTTTGCACCTTAAAAAAAAAAAATGTCAAAATAAGTTAGAAAGCCCATTTATGGGCCCGTGAAGAAGAAGCATTTAGTTTAAGACAAAATGTTTTTTCTTCTGGGTGAAACAGAGAAAATGTGAGGTTTGATCCAACAGACGTATTTGAGCTTCATCCATTCTGTGAAACCAAACATGTTGGACAAATTAATTTTGTTTGCGGATGGCAGAACATGAATCATCGGAGGATCGTAAAAAAGGATATTTAGTGTTTATTCCTCTGTTATTGTGATTTGTGTAGGATTAAAAAGCCTCAGAGACTTTCTTCATACTCTCTGGAGCTGGAAAGGATTAAAAGTGACTCACGGCTCCAATCTCTGCATCCGGGATTTATTAACTTCATGCTTGATGCATTTTATGGCTGTTCTGTTTTCTATTCAGGTTTTTTTGCTCTCTTGAATCCGACTTTAAAGCGTGATGACACGTCGTGACGTATCGGACTAAAAACCGTCGGAAGGACCTTCATCGTGTCTTTGTGGATTTAGAGGAAGAGTAGGACAGGGTGGAGGGGGAGGAGGAATTGTGGGAAATATGTTAAAGTGGTAGAGAATATGTGTAACAGCCGTAAAATGTGCAGTAGGAGGGATGGATGGGTTCAAGGTGGAGGTGGGACCGCACCAGGGATGGGCTCTGAGCCCCTTCTTGTTTGTTATGGTGAAGGACAGGCTGACAGAGGAGGTCAGCAGGAGTCTCCATGGACTATTATGTTGGTGGAGGACATTGTGATCTGTAGGGAGAGCAGGGAGCAGGTGGAGGAGAACCTGGAGAGGTGGAGGTAGGCGCTGGAGAGAAGAAGAATGAAAACAGAATACATGTGGGTGAATGAAAGGGAGGGAGGTGGAGGTGAGGATGGAGGAGTAGAGGTGGAGAAGGTGATGGAGTTTAAGTACTCGGGGTCAACTTATCAGAGCAACGGGAGTGTGGAGAAGAGGTGAAGAAGCGAGTGCATGCAGGGTGGAGTGGGTGGAGAAGAGTGAAAAGTTATCTGTGACAGAAGACGAGCAGCAGGAGTGAAGGGAAAGGTTTACAAGATGGAGGTGAGAGAAGTTCTGCTGGATGGTTTAGAGACGGTGGTTCTGACCAGAAGACAGGAGGCAGAGATGAAGATGTTCAGATGTTCTCTGGGAGTGAGGAGGAAGGACAGGATTAGAAAGGAGACATCAGAGGGACAGTCCAGGTGAGACGTCCTGGAGACAAAGTCAGAGAGGACAGATGGAGGTGGTTCTGACCCGTGAAGAAGAGGAGGGATGCTGGAGATGGAGCTGGATACCGGTAGAAGAAGGGGAAGACTACAAATGAAGATTCTGGGGGTCAGAGAGGACATGCAGTTGGTTGGTGTGACAGAGGAAGATGAGGAGGACAGGGGGAGATGGAGACAGATGATCCTCTCTGGAGACCCTGAAGGGAACAGAACAATAAGAAAAGAAAGAAACTGAAGAAAACTACGGATGAAGTCATAAGAGAAGAAGAATATCTGGTTAAATATTCTTCTTCTTGTTTTGACGGCTCCACCTTTCTGTCGGTTCTGAGTTCAGCTGCTAAGGATTAGCGCTGAGATCACAGGAGACACCTTAAACCCGATCCGACACTGGAACTCTTCCTCATATGACCTCGAGTTTCCCTCATCAACGAGACGCTAATCAGCTCTCCGTGATTTATCTGCTGGAAGAACCGGGTCAGAACCGGTGAGGGGAGCACACCCAGCTGCATGGTCATCCCATGACAACAGTTGGACAAGTAGAACTTCCACATTGTTGTGTTTTTGTTGGCCGGCGCCGCAGGGAAGACTGAAGAGGAGTGACGCACACGCAGGCCGGGGTTCGCCGCTCTGGCCGGCTTTGGTGTCCCGGGACGGTGACATGTAGCCGAGAGGCTGTTATGATTCCGGCTTCCTGTCGGGCGCGGCTCCAGGAGCGCTGAGGTACCTGCGGGCCGAGCGCTAACATCTGGGCCCGATAACAATGACAAGAACCCAGCAGCTCGGCCAGAATCTACTCCTCAGCAAAGTCCATTCGGTCCTGATGTCTTCCTGTGATGTCACAGCCGGTAAACATTCCATAGGAACGACGGGGAAAAACAAATCAACAAATGTTAAATGTCAGCTGTGAAATACTTCAAAAGTCAAAACAGTTTATCAGTGAAGTAGATTTAGTTGATTTCCTTTCATCAAGAAAAAGAAAAAAAAAGGAAATACTTTTATTTTCTAAGGTCAGATTATGGAAAACAAAGACTTTTACTGTGAAAATCCAAACTTTGTTTTAATGGAAACATCCCATAATGCCACCTTTTCACCTAGAAGCATTATTAGATTTGTGTGTGCGGCCGTTGGGTTCCGGTGCGTGCCGTCGCCCGCGGCGCCGACGTTAGCGCACAAATCTGCTCGTCTTCATGAAGGTCGAACAAAAGCTCCGAGTCTCGGCCTCCGACTCATCGGCGGGAATCCAGATGGTGCCGGTCCACACGTCCCGGCATAATGCGGCGCCATTGTACGCGGATCTGTTCGACTTGATGTGTGGTTCTATTGTGACGAGTCAGCACAAAAGTACATTCACTGGACCAGAACCTCTGACTCTCCCGTCTTTAAGACCCGATAACATAACGGCCCCCATTGTCCCGCGGGGGGACGCCGGCTGTAAAAAGGCATTTCATTAACTTTGCAGCCACTGTTTTGTAATAATGCGAATAGTTGAGTTCTGACGTGTCAGGCCCGGAGGCGGCGAGTACGCGCCGCCGACAAGAGGCTCCGTTCTGATGAACACGAAGGAACTGAGGAAAGGCCTCTTCTTCAAATTCTCATGCTGAGTTGTGATGACATGAACGGCTTCTCCAGGCATTTCCTCTCATGTCGTTAGAAATGACAAGAATGTCGTCGTTCTTTCATCACAGCCAGATGTTTCATGACCGGGTTCTGGGTTCTGGTAGGTTCTGGTAGCAGGCTCAGCTTGTCATCTACCGAGGCGTCATCATGAATCTCAGCCTGTTGGAGTCTGTGTCCGACCCACAAACCCCTAGAAGACTCTCTAAGGTCCTGAACCTGAAATAGTTCTTTGGTTTAGTTGAGCCCGGATGAAGATGTGGTTAACTTGAACCCATAAAAACCCCAGGAGGACGCAGGAACTATAAAACATTTTCTTCTTCTTCTTCTATTCCATCTCCTCCTAGAGTCAAACGTTTGGATGGAGAGAATGAGTTCATCTTTGACTCGTTTGAGGTTTGAATCCTCGACTCCTGAAAAACAAACAATTTTTTATTGTGGAGTAATTGAGACTCTGGTAGCGCTAGATTAAACAAACCCGGATGATGAAGACGGGCTAATGATAGCTTCCTCCGTTCAGACTCTGTACGCGGAGACAATGAGTTGATGACGGGGGATGAGATGATGACGGGGGATGATGATGGCCGGTGAGTCAGAGTTCACCAACGTACAAAAAAAAGTCCCCTCAGATTTACTCCCAGTTATTACGTTTAAAAGAAGAGACCTAAAACCTTCCTAGCTTAGGCTAAGCTAGCTCTTAGCTTGAGTTTAGACTGCTAGGGGATTTTTCCCATGATGCACTGAGTTTCTCTCCCTCTCCCTCTCCTTCGCTTTACATCCATCTCACATTAATGCATGTCACTAACTTGACTTTGTCTCTACTGGGTCACATGGGTCATGGCTGGACCTGCTGTTCTGGACCTGGTTGATGTTGTTTTCATAATACTAACATAGAGAGAGAAAAGCCCCCAATCCCCTGCATATATATATATATATATATATATATACATACATATACACATGTATTTTTTTATTACAAAAACATTTGGGGTTTTTGTATATAAAACATGAGGTATTCGAGTTTTTCTGAAAAGCTCCCCCTACTGGGTAAAATATGAACTATTACAGTAAAACTCTATTTTTAACAGAGTGGATTCATACGCACCACATTTTATTGAGAAATAATAGCTCGGAAACTTTTGGGGATAAAGCTCCCGCTAGTGTCGGAAACGTACAACCGATATTTCCCAAAATCAATCCAGTTCTTCCTCCTACTAAAGTCTATGACTGTATCAAATTTGAATACGACCTATGAATTAGTTTTTGAGTTATGGCGCTCAACATGAAGGAGCAGTTGGATAATGTCCCCAACTTTTCGTGGACGTAATAATGAAACTTCGTTAGTTTAATAGTTCATAATTAGATTTCACGTACTTTAGTTTTTGTGTTTTTACGCCGCCATGTGACATTGTGGGTTTGGTAAATGCTACTTCAGCATTTAGTGACTCGCTGTGTTTTTCTAAATTGCAGCCTTCGTCTTCAAATTCAAACTCGGGGAAGAAGAGGACATAAGTTTTATTTCAGGGAGGAGCCGATTACTCGTCTTTTGTCTTTTTGGTTGTGGTTAAAGTTTACGAGAGGTCAAAGTGCATTTTGGTGTAAAGTGTTTCTTCAGAGTAGGTTTTTGTGAAAGTGAGTTTGTTGCAGCTGGATTTTTGAAAGGGTCGATTTTGAAAGACTCCCATGAGTCTCAGCAGGACAAAGACTCTCTGGACCTTCATCTTTGTCCTGCCACGGTCCAGTTTGAGACAAAATGTCTCACAGGGACGAGAGAGAGAGTTATGGTGACTGTAGGAGACGCTGGAGTGGAGAGAGAGGGAGAGAGAGAGAGGGAGAGAGAGGGAGAGTGACAGAGAGAGGCAGAGAGACAGAGAGAGGGAGAGAGAGAGAGGGAGAGAGAGGGAGAGAGACAGAGAGAGGCAGAGAGACAGAGAGAGGGAGAGAGAGAGAGAGAGAGAGAGAGGATGTCAGGCCTTAGAGAAAATTTGTCTGATAATTATTTATTCTGGACTTCCTCCTCTGGCTGTAACCACAGATATTTCTGGTGACCACAAACAACAACAACAACAACAACAACTCTTTTACTCATGGATCCACTTATGTCCACATTTCATCCTATAAACCTGGACGTCGTGTGACAGACTGTAAATGGTGGTGAAAGGACTCTGGGCAGGCTAACGCGTCTTTCTGGCACCTTAAGGCGATCGTAAAAAAACATTTAGACTAAATCACTTTTAAAACTGTGTTTTTATGATTTCCTTAAAAACAGTTTTAGTTCATTGATAGAAATATGTTCCTGTTTCACAGCCGGGTTTCAGGCAGAGCCTCGAACCGACACCCATCCCCCTCCCGTCACGCGTTCAGCCGGGGACACGGTTAGGTCAGGTCTGCCAGTTGGCCGATCGGCCACAACATTATAACCACCACATGAGTAAGAGACTGACTTTGGAGTGGATTCCTCACTAAACCACAGACCATGGTTACCTGTCTGTGGGAGGGGCATATTTGGCAGCAGGTGAACCTATGCAAACTATGGGGGGGGTTAAATCCCCTTGGTGGACCGGGTGCACCTCTCAATGGTTTCACGAGTCGGGTCTTCATGTTTCCCTTTTTTGACGAGGACGTTTCCCGTTCTTCTGTTTCTTGTTCTAAATAGTCTTGATGAGCCTCCATTTGTCAAAACACCACCATGTTATCCAACGCCTTCATCACCTTCTTCCTCGTCGGTGTGTCTTCATCGTCTGTCTCCCACTCCCACCCATCAAGGTGAAAATCCCCCTCGTTCAGGGGGACCCCCCCTCGTCCCTGTTTGCTCTGATTTCATCTTCAGCTTACAAAGTCGGGGATGTTATGGAGTCGTCTTCGTCGCTCTAGATACTTAGTGCTGAGGTGATAACTCTAAAAACTACGAGTCACTTTCAAGTTTAATGTCCCTGGAGACGGAAGTGTGAGGAAGAACTGGATTGATCACTTTAAGAGGATCTTCCTCGGGAAAATGCGACTTTTACGTACAAGAAAGATTCCCCCGACTTCTTGGATCGATGGAGGAACATCTCAGCTCCTGCTGTCCTCTGCTTCAACCTTCAGCTCCTCTGCTCTTCGTCTGAAGACGAGCGTTTCAGCTCCGGCAGCTGGAAGGAAAACAAAATGTCCTGCTTTCACTATAATCTCTTCTTCTTCTTTTTTTTCAAACAGAGCATTAAATCTGATCTAGAATCTGGAGAGGACAATGGAGCCAGATGTTTGTTTAAGAACATTAGTCTGCCCCGGATTAGTCTGCTGGAAACAAGCCTCCAACCCCAGGTGCACAACACCCCCCCACCCCCCCACCCCCGGCCTCCTCGCCGCCCCAGCCTCCCCTCAGGGCCAGCAGCACCCCTGGCGCCCGCGAGCGAGCTGTGGAAAGGCTCTTTGGAGCGTGCGTGGAATCAACCCATTCACACTTTCGCTGTTTTTTTCCAGGAAAGGTCGGCCGGTTTTAAGGTTCCGAACTTTTGCTGTAAAAGGCTTCCAAGCGAAATCAAGCAAAAACCAGCCCGTCACTATTCCCTCGGCGCGTACGATATAATCAGCTCTTTCTTTCACGATTGGGATTCCTTTGTTTGAACGTGCCAGCAAGTATTCTCCGACTGTTTGAGTTGGAGCAGAACTTCAAGGATTCTCAAAGTTCAGCTGTGTGTTGAGAATAAAACCAAAAGTTTGTTGCTGATTAAATTCTTGGAAACGTTGAGCTGAAGCCGTCAACACATGCCAATTCAAAAGAAATCAAACGCACTGCGGCAATCGGCCACAACATTATAACAATATGTCTGGCCTCAAACTACGATGTCATCCCTGACAGCGAGGGTAAATCCCAGAGAAGACCCCCAACCTCCTGTGTTGTTCAATCCCCCTGATTAAACCCCTCAAATCAAATGTGAAAAAAAGTTATGTGCATAGTTTATGTCGTAAAAAAGTTCCTTGAGGTGAGAGAATTTCGCACCATTAGAGTAAAAATACGACATAAACAGTCGAGTCTATTCACAGGCACCAGATTTGGACTAAACTGGACCAACAGTTGAGAAATTACGGCCCGGAAAACTTTTGGTGGTAAAGCTTCCCCTAGTGTCAGAAATATACAACCCACCTTTACTGAAATCAACCCAGTTCTTCCTTGTAAGGTCTATAAGGGTATAAAATCTAGAAAATGTTCCATGAAATCAGTTTTGAGTTATTGTATTAACAAGAATACAAGAAGGTACTAGAAAACATAGTAATGGATATTATATTCCATCTATTCAAAGAAACATCCCTACATTGTTTTTTACAGACTGCACCTTTAATACGTGAACAGGCGGAGTGAGGGATGCGTCACGGATCTCTGAGGTTCTAACAGCTGTCAAAGCGGGCCGAAGCAAACATAGAGATCAACAAAGCCCGACCCGACGGTTCTACGAGCGCCGCCGCCGTGAGTAATGGCGATATCACACGTCGTCAGCGTCCTACGGATTCTCCCGCGGCGTCCGCAGATAACCAGTTCACACCCCTCACTCTGTGCTTCCTGTAGATGTTCCTGCAGGTTGGAGGTGTCTCCAGTGGCGCTGAAGGGGAGACGGTGGCGGGTTTATTAGAGGCGGCGAGCGTTGATCTGTACGGCTGTCAGAGCTGCAGAGGTAGATTAGACTCCAGCAGCTCTTATCTCCAGAAACCAGGTTCCACCAGCAGAAGCTTCTGGATCACATCCCTTTACCTCCACAGTCATAAAATGTCCAAAGGATCAGCAGAAGAGAGGCAGGTTGGCGGAGGATCCTACTTCCAGAAAACACTGGAGTGTCAAACGTGAAAACGTGAAGACACGACTGGAGAGGGTTAAAGTTGGACGTCACTGCAGTCTGGACTCAAGTGAAGACTCAGAAGACGTTTTAAGAAGTTTGTTTCTTCTGGCAGAAGAACAGGAAGTGAGGTCGGAGGCCGAGGTTGATGGTCACAGAGCTGCACCAATGTTGGCTAGAAGGTCGAAGCTCCGGAGCAGAAGGAGAGATCAAAGTAGTCTCAGAGTCCCGAAACATGAGTCAAACATTCTCGAGAGTTAAACCACGATATAAATATCACCTGGATGGACGGATGATCTGGTGAAGAGTGGAGGGAGCAACCAGGAGAACAGGAGAACAGGAGAACGGGAGAACGAGGCCCAGCCAACGCCATCAGGTGACGATGGAGGCAGAAGGACAGAGGGAGAGAGGAGAAACCCCTCAAGAGGAGGGCACAGGTGAAGATATAGACTCAATTTCATGGGGTGGCGCTGGAATAGTAATTACTATTAATAATAAGTTTGGACAAAGTACATTTTAAGAACATAAAAAGTTAGGGGGGCAGCTGCCCCCCTGTAGATCCGCCCCTGGAAGAGCACCAGAGGTAAACTACTCACGGCAGCAGTGACAGACCGCCAGACGGTCTATGCCCGCGGCTAACCCATGTTGTCTAAGGTTCTGATCCGGCGCTGTCAGAACCCGCAGTGACATCAAAAAGTTGATTTTGGTGTCTTAAGAAAGACTACGCAATATTAAGCGGATGGTTATAATGTTATGGCTAGTCGATCTAACGGCTGCCTTGATTCCTCGTGTTTCATTGGGAATGAACAGAACATATCTTCCTCATGATGTCACAATACTGAGCCGCTCCAGAACCGACAGACAGCGGTCAGAACCTTCAAGTGCTCTGTTTTCATCAAGAACCTCAGATCCATACATGGTCCGATCCTTCCAGTTCTCCCTGGTGGGTCCTCTGGTCGGACTCCTACATTTAAAGCCCGCCCTCTTCTTCATAACGATGATGGACGGATGCCAAAATCATCACCATGTAACCGGCGAGGTCAGTCCAGATTCCTGACGTTCAGTACGAAGCATTAATGAAAGTCTCTTCCCTCCGACGGTCCTGGATCCAGTTCTACCGCCGACACCGCCGTGTCCTCAGACGACCCAATGAGGGAAGAGGTAAAACAGAGTTCACTCTCTCTCCCTCCAGAAATGTCTGAAAAGTGCTGAGCCTCTGCCTGGCATCTGCTGCTCTCTGGTTCCACATGTTGGCAGCTCGCTGGTAGACGTGGCTGCCGAAAACCATGACACAGGCAGAACTCCCCGCTCCAGAGAACCTTCCAGAACTCCCATCTGATGGGTTTGGATCACACGCTCACCAGGCTCTGACGTTTCTCTGGGCTTCGCCGGTGATGGAACCAGCAGATATGGATTCCATTTGGTGGGTAGATAGTTTTACTGCTTTAAAAAGCCTGGATTCTGTCACAAGTTCTGATCCCCCACTGGGATCTTCATGCTCCTGTCAGCAGCATCTGGAGGCGGCGCCGAGGCCCGGCCCAGGAATCTTATGATGATTGTTTTGTGTGAGCAGAATGTCAGGAGGACTTGGACTGTGCTGCTCAACTTTAGGGTGGACTGGTTTTCAAAGGCCACATAGATCTGAGCTGGAACCAGAGGTGGCCCAGGTCTCTGAGGGTTCTTTTAGCCAGACGTGTATTAAAGGGGTCCATGTCATCAGTACACTCTGAGAAATAGGAGCACAGTAGGAGTCCATCTCTTTCCCCACAGGTACAATCTACTGGTGGCGGTGGCTGATGACTCTGCTTATCGTTCGTTCTTCATAGATTATCCCTAAAAATGCAAAATCCACTGAACAAATTTGAAGAAAAACAAACTTTCTGAAGGATTGTTGAGGCTCGGTGTCGGTTTGGATGTCTTTAAGCTCCACCCAGAAGAAGGTGTGGCCCACATCTCCAAACGTCTGAAAACCAGGGTGGAGACGTGAACTCTTCCACCCCCATCAAACATCATCTCCTTCATTCCTTCCTCTCAGGATTCTGATGTTTGAATAGGACATCTGCCAGAATGAATTCTATCCAAACATTCATATTTTGAGGGTGAAAACCCGCAGGGACGCCGTGATTGTCCTCCATAACCCGGTCTGAACCCAAACAAACGCAGCCTGGACCGGTCCAACATCTACTGGAACTTAAGTGGAACGGACCTCAACCGCCAATTATCTCCTGATTAATTTAATCAAAGTTTGGACGCGGTTTCCTTCTTCCCTCTAAGGGGAAGCCGTGTCCAAACGTCTGACTGTCTCTGCAGGGGAAGCGGGTCAAAGGTCACCGTGGCCCCGCTGTCTCAAGGAAGAGCCAGCGCTCAGAACTGTAAAGGCTGGACTTTGTGTTTTATTGTGAAATGCTCTGCTCTCAATAGAGCATTCAGATCGTAGATCAGCGTGACAGGAATTTGGCTCTCTGGAGTCCGAGTCCTCGCTCTGTTTAGCGTAAATTCCTCTTCTTCCTCCTCGGAGCAATAAATCTCTTGTTTACAGCCGTAATCCCGGCTCTGCCTTCCCTCGGCGGATCCTATCTCGGATCCAGATCATTTAACGTCCACTCACTGTAGATCCTAAGCTAAATGGACGCCTTGATAGCGGAGAGGCAGCTGCCACCGCGAGTCACGTGACCCGCCGCGTCACGGCGCTAATGTCAAACCGATGTCCCGTCGTCCATCGTATGAGACATGATGGGTGTCGACTGAAGACAAAAATGCGAAAGCGGCAAACTCTGAATCGCATAAAAAGTATTTGTGTGAGGGGGCTGTGAGCAGAACCGAGGGGATTTTCACGCTCGACATGCTCACATCTGCTAGCGCTCACGTTTCGGTGATTTTATGTTAACCAGCTGCTGCGTTTCTTTATTTTCCCCCTTTTTCCCATTTTCATTAATCATTTTAGAAGAAAAAGTTCTTTGAAGCGCTGTAATGAAAAAAAACTTTTTATGATTTAGGCTCTCTGTCAATTCTGGATCGAGGAAATCATTTTCAGAGGGTGGAGTGGGTGGAGAGGAGTGTGGGGAGTTATCTGTGACAGAGGAGGAGCGGCAGCAAGAGGGAAGGGGAAGGTTCAGTTCAGTTTATTCGTCACAGAAAACTGGGACCCCTGGGACCCCTGGGACCTCTGGGACCATTGGGACCACTGGGAACACTGGGACCCCTGGAACCACTGGAACCACTGGGACCCCTGGGACACTGGGACCCCTGGAACCACTGGGACCACTGGAACCACTGGGACCACTGGGACACTGGGACCCCTGGAACCACTGGATCTACTGGGACCCCTGGAACCACTGGGACCCCTGGGACACTGGGACCACTGGGACACTGGGACACTGGGAGAACCACTGGGACCCCTGGAACCACTGGGACCCCTGGGACACTGGGACCAAGACGATGCTTCGTCTAACTAACTCTTTGTACTTGTATGAGATCTGACATTCCACTAAGGTTTGGGATCTGGATCTGAGGTTAAGTCTCACTTCTCAGTACCTCCCCCCCAACTTCATTCAGCGCAAACAAGCGTAAAAAAAACGGTCTGCTCAGAACCTCAACGCAGAGTCATTAGAACTTCAGAACCACAGAGCCCGGCTCGAGTGGATGCGCATCTGGATCCCCCAGGAAGAGCCGGAGAGAGTTGCTGGGGGAGAGGGACGTCTGGAATATGGTGAATGCTTGACTTTGTCTGAGTGAGGGGTTCTCATTTTTGACTAAACAAACATTTCAGGGTTCGGACTAAATAATAAAGAGAATTTGACAAAAAGTAATAAATAAAGCTGAAACACATTTCAGAGTAAAGGTCAGGAGGTCAGCGCAGACGCAGGAGACGTCCTGAGGGACTCGCACAGCTGAGGTGTTGTGTGTTGGATCACATCTGCTGAGAGAGCGGAGAACCGAAGACCGTCCGGCGCCAGGATCTGGTTTATGTTGGAGCGTTGTTTGGCGTCCGCAGCGCTCTCTCCTCTTCCTCAGACGAAGGAGGTGTTCACGTCGCTGGATCTGGGAACTCTGTGGTTAGAAGGTTTATATTATACAGTAAAAGTAAAGCAAATAAAAAAAGGAACTCATTATTCCACGTCTGACGGGTCCCTAAAGGGATCTCAGCTCGGGTCCGATCCACAGAACCACATCTCACAGACGTCCGCTATCTGATAGAAAAGTTCTGACGGCTCTGGGGGGAAGATTATCATCAGGGGTCAAAAGGAAAACGGAAAACTGTTTCTCTGAGAGTCGGCGATCCACAGATTTGAATAGTAACGACAACCCGGGTCGGGTTTTTCTGTTCTGGAATATTTATTGAGTTTCCCGACGACGCTGCAAAAACTCTTCATCCCATTGTGTCGAAAATTACAAAACATAAATCTTTCTTTTTTTTGGTACCGACCAACAGTAGCAGTGACCCAGACGGACCAACCGACCCGGTTCTGTGTTCCGCATAGCAACTGATAATTTGATCATTATATGTTTGTTTAAACGGAGCGTTTTCATTCGGATCGGGCTTTTAAACCGATTCTTATGGGCTCGCTGTAAACCCAGCTACATGCCTGACGGTCAGGTGTTCCAGCCGGTCCATCTTCCAGAAGCGCAGCGGACTCATGTTTGACCCGGACCTGGACTCCCGGGTCAGCTCCAGGCTGAAATCGGTTCTACTGCACAGAGAGAGAGAGGAACCGGAACCAGACAGAAGGAGACCAACAGCGAACCGCTGAGGTCTGGGTGCCAGAATGAATCCATTACCAGAGTCTGAGGTTCTGGTAATGGATTTATTCTGAACAGAACCACTTCATGGCCAAAAATCCATAATATTTGTGACTTTTCTGAGACATTTTTTGATAAATCCAAAAATCGCAAAAGTTACGATGTGGAACTTTATGCCCCAAAAAAAAGACGTTGTTATGAAAAATGAATTCAACGATAAACACGTTTCTTTTCTCAGGTACAAATAAAGGTTCTAAGTTATCGTCGTGACTCAGAAACGATCTTTTCACGAGTAGTAAAAACATTTAAACTTGAAAATAAAATATGAATTACTAGAGTAAAATAAAGTATACAGTACGTGTATTATAGATCTCCAGAGTCCGTTCATATGAACCACAGTTGGAATAAATCGGACCGACGGTTGAGAAATTCCTGCCTGAAAACTTTTGAAGCTTAAGCTTCCGACAAAAACTTTGTCGGATACCATAAACAGTGTTTTTCGTAAAAAGCTCCCCCTACAGAGTAAAATATGACATTACAGGACCGACCTCCTCACGTCGACTCATGGGCACCGGTTAGGACGTTCTGTTCGAAAACGCAGTTTTTTTCAGAAAAAACTTACCCCGGCCAGACCAGACCAACAGACCAGCAGACCAGACCAACAGACCAGACCAACAGACCAGCAGACCAGACCAACAGACCAGACCAGCAGACCAGCAGACCAGACCAACAGACCAGACCAACAGACCAGCAGACCAGACCAACAGACCAGACCAACAGACCAGCAGACCAGACCAACAGACCAGACCAGCAGACCAGACCAACAGACCAGCAGACCAGACCAACAGACTAGACCAACAGACTAGACCAGCAGACCAGACCAACAGACCAGCAGACCAGACCAGCAAACCAGACCAACAGACTAGACCAACAGACCAGCAGACTAGACCAACAGACTAGACCAGCAGACCAGACCAACAGACCAGACCAGCAGACCAGCAAACCAGACCAACAGACCAACAGACTAGACCAGCAGACCAGACCAACAGTCCAACAGACTAGACCAGCAGACCAGACCAGCAGACCAGACCAGCAGACCAGACCAACAGACCAGCAGACCAGACCAACAGACCTGCAGACCAGCAGACCAGACCAACAGACCAGCAGACCAGACCAACAGACCAGAAAACCAGACCAACAGACCAACAGACTAGACCAGCAGACCAGACCAACAGACCAGCAGACCAGATCAGCAGACCAGATCAACAGACTAGACCAGCAGACCAGACCAACAGACCAGCAGACCAGACCAACAGACCAGCAGACCAGACCAACAGACCAGCAGACCAGACCAACAGACCAGCAAACCAGACCAACAGACTAGACCAGCAGACCAGACCAACAGACCAGCAGACCAGACCAACAGACTAGACCAACAGACTAGACCAGCAGACCAGACCAACAGACCAGCAAACCAGACTAACAGACCAACAGACCAGACCAACAGACCAGACCAGCAGACTAGACCAACAGACCAGCAGACCAGACCAACAGACCAGCAGACCAGACCAACAGACTAGACCAACAGACCAGCAGACTAGACCAGCAAACCTTCAGACCAGCAGACCCTAGGAGGAACATGCTGGAGGTCACACAGAGGCCATTTGGCCGTTTAGGGCCGTCGACTGCAGACTCACCCCTCCTCTCCAGCCAGGGAGCAGCCGACTGTGTCCACGGCCCCCCCGACCCACAACCCCCCCACCCCCGACCCAAAGCACTAATTAAGAACTCATATGGATCAAACATCCCTTAATCACATTCATCTTCTACACAGTTTCTGTGGGACAGAACCAGGAGGACCAGC
Organism: Lophius piscatorius; assembly: GCA_009660295.1. Lineage (NCBI taxonomy): Eukaryota > Metazoa > Chordata > Actinopteri > Lophiiformes > Lophiidae > Lophius > Lophius piscatorius. Next base: position 14,713 of record VRLP01001876.1, read on the forward strand.
TGGAGAGACAATGGACCCAAAAACGTGATATTTTCACATTCTGCCGCCTTCGGCTGTGACATAAATCCATGTTTTATTAAATTCTATCATTCAGCCCAGCAGAAACAAAACCCAGCAGAATCTAAAAGGCTGATTATTCAGTCCAGTTGTTGGGTCCACTGAAACTAAATGACTAAAAGAGTTTCTGTTCTGTGAGAAAGTTCCTGTTCCTCTATGTCAGAATCGCGGTTGCATTCATTCGTGAATCTTTTATGTCGTGGCTGCGAGCGCTGAGTCGTTGGTTTCAGTTCCATCGACACCAGAGTTTGTTCAGCAGCTCCCTGCGGCTCCATCCTGGAGGAGCTGCTCCAGAACCGGTTTGGATCACCTTCATAACGTCATGAAACTCTTTGTGTTCCACGTCAAACGTCGGTCCCTGAAATAATCCGTTTTTGGACATCCATGAAGCTTCTCAAACAGAAAAACCAGAAAAGCAGCTTCCCACAAGAAAGTGGAGAAAACGGGCCTCACCGGGTCGGGTAAACACAGTAAGAGTCCAAACAAACTGTCCTCCCACACAGATTATTGTTCCGTCCAGCACATCAACAGACCCAAACGCATCCAGGAGACAAATATATTTATGTTTCCTCCAAAATAATTCAACCCAGAGCCAAGATCCACAGCAGCTGAGCGGAACCCTCCGGCGTTTGATATTCATTTCTTGGACGAATCTCCGTCTCTGTTTTTCTGCGGACGGTCGCCGAAGCGTCACGACAACAAGATAAAGAAGTAATAAGAAGCCAGATTAAAAGTCGGAAAGAACAGAAAATGGGCTTGTTGCCCTTCTTTGCTGGATGTAGATGAGATGACAGATAGAGTTAGCTTAGTGTTAGCTTAGCTTAGCATAAAGACTTTAGGTAGAGGGGGAGTGTCCAGCCTGAGGCGGTGCAGAGTTAATTAGTGGGCGCATGGGGAATTTTTGCCTCCATCTTATCTGACTTTGATCTCTTCTATGTTAGCTTAGCATCACACAGATTAGCTTAAGGTTAGGTTAAGATCATGACTATAATTTGTTTTATAGTGCATTATGACATCCTAAGAGCATAAAATATGATTTTGTAAAAATGAAAAAAACTTTTTTCAAGGTTTTACCCTCATAAAAAAATATAAAGCAAACAAAAAAAACTTTATCTGCTGCATTTTTTACTCCTTTCTGTGTTCTAAAAATATTACACTGTAAAAAGAAACAGTTGATGACATAAGATAATACCTCTACTGGTACAAACATCGTTTGTACAAGGCAGTGGATTGGGGGCTTTTCAGGTGGGGGGGTATACCCCTGCTGTGAGGGACGACAGCGTGGTCTTCGTTTTTTGTTGACATAAACACGGTCCTTCTAGTCCATCGTCTCTTTTAAGAACCAAATCTTTAGATTTCAAATCTCGTATCGGAGTGTTTCAGAGTTTTGAGCTTTTGTTGCGGGATGTCCCCCCGGCCACCAGCTGACGGACCACAAGTCTTTGCTCTCTGGACGAGCTCCTCATTAAAGTTGCATTAGGGGGGATTCCGCTGCGGCGGACCTCCGGACTGAACCGGTTCTGACCTCCCAAGTTCAGCAAATACAATGAATGTTTGGGGACCAATCTGCTGAACTGGGATCAGTTTGACGTTTGGATGGTGACAGGAGGTAAAGAAAAGGATGTAGGATCTCTGTGAGCCGCCACTTCTTCTTTAAACATAATCCGAGTTCCACAAAAAGGTGGAAACCTTTAAACGAGGTCTTTCAGACGTAGATCCTTTACAAACAAAACCTTCGAGGCAAAGTAAGATGAAGAAACGTTTCAGCTGTAAAAACCAACAAGGATGAAGATGATGAAGACGTTGCTGCAGGATAACTGTTTTTGTCATAATTACTATTTAGCACAGGAAAAACACGACGTGAAGGAAACGTGAAGATCTAACTCATCAAACAGTTGAGAGGTAGACCACGAGGTCCATGCAGGACCATGGGGTTTTTGACAGATGATGGACAGGCCTCATCTGCTGGACTGAATTGGACCTCCTCGCCACTTCTCGGGTTCTTGGGCCCAGAGCCGTCTCTTCTTCTCTGGCAGTCATCGTCAGTATTTGACAGTCTGCCCCCTGGTGGACTGCGTGGATATCACTAGTTTTCCTCTCAGTGGTTTCACGAGTTGTGTCTTCATGCTTACCTTCTTTAACAGGACTAATATACTAATATATACATTTGTCTTTGTTATATACAGAAAATAGTGTTTTTCACTGTAAAATCTGAAGGATTAGAGTAAAACACAACGAATACAAGATAAATCTCTTTGACTTTATTCCTAATCACTAAATTTTGACTCTTGGAAAATGATTGAATGAATGAAAACTACTGGAAAAACAAAGGTTGCCTTAGAGTCAGAAATAACCAACAAACACTTCCCAGAAATCAATACAGTTCTTCCTCACACAACAGTCTATTCAGGCATAACATTTGAACAATGAAATGAAGCATTTCCAGGATAAAGCTCCCCCTACGGGTGGAAATACTCTAACGATCTTTCTAAAAATCATTCCAGTTCTTCCTCACACTAAGGTCTACGTGGTCGTTGAATTTCAAAATGATCCATCAAATAGTTTTTGAGTTATGACTGAAAAACTGTGTTTTTATAAAAAAACAATAAAAAAAAAAACCCTGGTGAGTAAAATATGAACTTCTAGAGTAAAACATTATATAAACAAGATAAATTTCCTCGAGTCGATTCATACGCGCCAAATTTGGTTTAAATCAAACGAGATATATATATAAATATATATATATATATATATATATCCATGTCACGTTAAAACGTAATTTTTCTTTCAGGTTTTCACATAATAATTCTCACATTTTCATGTAAAAAGGTGAAATACTTCACGTCTAACGCTACTCTGATAGATACCAAAATCCTTCCAGTTCTTCCTCACACTAAGGTCTACTCAGGTATCAAATCTGAAAACGATGCATGAAAAGGTTTTGGAGTTCTCCTTCTAACACGAAGCATCCGCGGCGGCGGCGATGATGATGAAATAATATCCCGATTTTTCGGGGATGAATTGATTGAACAGCGTGAAACATTCCCGACGCCTGGTTTCCTGTCGTGAAGTGAATCCGATAAGCTCGTGTTATCTCACGGATCGTGGCGGGAAGGCGGAACAAAGCGACGCACAGAAACAACGTGTTGTGGGGTTCTGACCGGCGGGCGCCCGGTCAGCGCGGGGGTCCGCTGTATTTACAGAACACAAGTGTGGTTGAACGGAAGAACGTGTGCGATGATTCCCATCATGCCCCCGCGAACACTCTGAGGGAGGAATGCCGGCGTGTTTTTTTTCTCCAGCTAAACGCTAACAGCTGGTTCTGAGTGATGTGTTTGATGGAGGTCTGCTTTTATTTACTTTGGCCGCCGCGCTGGAAGGGGAGCACATCAAACGGACGCGGGCCGCCATCAGACGCCAGGCCCAGCGGTCAAACATTCTTTGGTTTCCTGCAGGAAAACACGGGCATGTTACCCCGGGCGTCGGGTTACAGTGGGAAAGACCCGGTCTGTGTCGGGCAGCGCCGGGCCCACAGCTGGGATTTTTACAGGTCAGCACATTTCAGCTGGAGGCTTTACATCTGATGGTGGGCGGGACAGGAAACAAAAGACATTCAGCTCAGCCTGGGAATGTGTTTACATGCTGGTCGCCCCCTTCCTCCTCCTCCTCCTCCTCCTCCTCCTCCTCCACTCACTCGGTGTGTGACGCTGTGTGTTTGCATACAGATTACTCAGTAATCTGATTACTGAGTAATCAGATTAATCTCAGGTGTCCGTAGTCACACCTGGAAGAATGTGGTACAGAATACAGACAGACAGACAGACAGACAGACAGACAGATAGTCAGACAGACAGACAGACAGACAGACAGACAGACAGACAGATAGTCAGACAGATAGTCAGACAGACAGACAGACAGACAGACAGACAGACAGACAGACAGTCAGACAGACAGACAGACAGACAGACAGATAGTCAGACAGACAGACAGACAGACAGACAGATAGTCAGACAGACAGACAGACAGACAGACAGACTAGAGGGCGTTTTATCTCCAAAAGTTAGTTTTTATTTTATTCTAATCGTTCCTTTCGTTCTCAGCTTCTTCTTTTCTTTTTCTTTTTTTCACCAAACATACCGTTGACATAACTTCATTCTTAATTTGAGGAGTTCTATCAGGGGGATCGCTTGTACAAAGCAGGGGATTGGGGGCTTTTCGGGGAGAAACCCATGCTGTCGCGACTCTAGAGGAGTCTTCATCAGGTCTTCATCAGGAACCAACAAAGAACCAACCATTAAACAACGTAAATCAACTGTATGGCGAGGAAAGCAACCCGGTTCCGTCTGGTTGGCTGTCCATCATTTGGACAATCTGGTTCTGATCATTTGGACAGCGTTTTGGCAGCGAGGCCTTTATCCACTGCTGGAGACGTCACCTTCATAAAAACAGAACTTCAGCTGACACCGGATCGGTTCTTCAGACAGCAGAACTCAAAACGATTCCAACTATGTCTCATATAAAGTTTATTTCCACACCAGTGAACGGGAGCAGAACTCCGAAAACGGATCACCTTATGACTCATTCCATCAAGAATGGATCCAAAACCCATTAAGTCGGGGGGAAAAAAGCAAGTCATTGGGTTTCTCTGTCAAAACGTCAGAACCAGCTAGAATAAACATATTATTTAGCACAATAAAAACCCAACAGAACCTGGAACCTCGCTGTCAACAAAGGTCGGCATGGAGACCCGATTTCATGAAACCATTGAGGGGTGAATATTAGCGAATCAGTAGCGGATCATGACCGGATCATTACCGGATCAGTACCGGATCATTACCGGTACTGGACAGACCGGTTTGGACTGTCCTCGGTGCGCCCCGGCCAGAGTTGGGTCGCCAGGGCGTAGACCCTCCCAAGTCGAGGGCGTCAGGGATCTTCGACGATGTCAGCATCCCGACCCGTCTTGAAACGCGGACCATGAGTCCGTTGGCCGCGCGGGACTTCAGCTGGAATGATCGCGTTATTTTTGTGCGTCTCCGTTTACGACAACACAGCTGTTACGCAAACTGTACACAAAACATTGAAACTGCGTGCTCAGATTAAAAGTCAGGCGCCGGGTCGTTGCAGAGCTTCGACGACGATCAAGCGACCCACATTTGTACGACGATGTGGGTCGGTGTTTCACGCGACACCGGTACGATGTTTTCCGGTACTTCGCTGTTTTTTACAGACTGCTCCTTTAAATTTGCACTGGGACGGCTTTTTATATTTCATGGAGGTGAAGGTGAAGCTGAACTTATTCAACTCTGGTAATAATAACCTCTTCATAGGCCGTCTCCTCCCCCGCCACCCCCTCCCCCTCCCTGTGAGACACAGAAGCCGGAGCTGAGGAATGCTCTTTAGCGCCGGAACAATGGAAGCCTTTTGTAGAGATGAAAAGAATATTAGTCACCACTAATGAGATTTGACGGAGGACTGCCTTTGTCAGTTCGGACCGGTCGGGTCGGGTCGGTGGTGGACCATCAAAAAGCCCGTGGACACGAGGAGATGAAGTACGTGCATGTTTTCTGTCAGCTGCCATGAAGGAGAGGAGGAGGCGGTGGTTCTGGGCGGAGCCTGAAACTGGAAACTCCATCAGTCCAGGACCTCTGATCAGTACCGGTTCCTCTCTTCTATCTTTTACAGTGTAATATGTCCATCCTGACATCTTTTACAGTGTAATATGTCCATCCACTAATCTTTTACAGTTTAATATGTCCATCCTGGCATATTTTACAGTGTAATATGTCCATCCTGGCCTATTTTACAGTGTAATATGTCCATCCACTAATCTTTTACAGTTTAATATGTCCATCCTGGCATATTTTACAGTGTAATATGTCCATTCTGGCATATTTTACAGTGTAATATGTCCATTCTGGCATCTTTATAGCCACTAAAAGAGCAAAACTTGAAAAGGCTAAACAAGAAAATAAGTTTAAGATGCAATTTTTGGCCGGACGTCAACTTAGAAACTGCTGTTCATATTTATAGTAATAACATTCAGATGAGGTTCAAAAATACTAAAACTTAAACTTAAATTAATTTTAGAAAAACTTAATTTAATATAAAACACAGATAGAAATGTAATTCTCCGAACTCAAGTTTGTCGGCTGAACATGTTTTCGTTAGAAGTTGTGATAATTCAAAAAGATTGTTTCAAACTGTGTTAATTTCCTTCATTTCTAATTCCTTTGGAATAATTACATAGTTTGTTTAATTGATGACATTGATTTGTGTAATATAAAGTACTTAAATGTGTTTATTCTTTCACTGATGATTGCCTGTTTAGCTTTGTTATAAATGCCCATAATTTTTTCATATTTTACAGTGTAGTTGAAGGTGAAGATCGTTTCACTTGTGCGTTCCCGAATTCTGAGTGAAATGTACTACAAGTTTGACCCCAACCATTCATTGACATGAGGTCATGTGACGTGGATGAGAAGGTGGTCAATCACGGCTGCTGAAGATCTCTGTGATCCTGCCGACAACGCTCCGATGTTACTCCATCACGGTGTTCCTTCGAAGAAACCTTGAAGAAGAGGCAGAGGGATTGTTGCCGCATTTCAACCCGCTTCTATTCCGATGAAGACTTCGGAGCCTCAGAAGTCTTCATCGGGCTCCTCAGGGAAGTGTCCACCCTCCAAGTCTGAGGGTGTCTCCTCGCCCCTGTCCATCTGAGGAGGAGAAAACTGAGTAGGTCCTGTCACCCCGCCTGCTCCTCGTTCACCCAGAAGCCTGATTCTGTGTTCAGCGAGTGGATTCTAAAATCCTCTCAGACGTTCAGGAATGTTTCACACTCGGCTGCAGACGCCTCAGCGTTCACGCTTGGCTCCGGTTCACCGGTGGGTCTCACACCTTGGCAGAACTTGTTCTGGGAGCGTCACTCTCTTTTCAACAGATGGAAAACGTCCCGACGGGCAGGGCGGCAAAACGCCATCCGCTAACTTGAAGCATGTGCTGCAGTCATGTGACTGACAGTTTACATCTTACATCTCCATCGCTGTGTCTCCAGGAGAGGATGCTCCTTTCTGGTCCTTGATCATCATCATCATCTGGCCGTTGTCCCTCATCTGCCAAACCACGGCAGACTAGGAGCACCCAACCGGACCTGCAGTTCTGGAAACATTCTAACTCAAAGTCTCTTAGATCCAAAATGTCCATTTTTACAGGTATGAAAACTAACTTCTGGACAAAATGTGCCGTCAACATGTCCCACCCACCGACAGGTAACCAGGGTAACCAGGTAACCAGTGTTATTCCGACTTCACCTGTTTCCTGGTTATAATGTTATGGCTGATATCTCACGTTATTATTTTTTTAAATTCTTTGTTTCTTTGTGTAATCCTGACCGTTGGCGATCGCACGAAACATGATTCTAAGTCCAGGTCCAGTGTTCCAGCTCCGTGTGAATGTCCGGGCTTTGTTTGGGTTGTTCTTCCTCCTGTGATCATACAGACGTCGGCCCATCAGACGCACGTCGTATAAATTCTCTCTCTAATTATGAGGGATTGGAAACAGACCATATTTATTAAAGCTTCTCCTCGGTTATATTACACATGCTCTTTCATTCTAAACATAAATTAGATTTATTTGGCGCTGAGATGCGTTGCCAGATATATCCATTAGATTTGGGCGGGATGTGTTTTTACAGTGTGTCTCGTGTAATATAACACTCGCTTCAGCAGGAGGGATCCGTCCTCACTGGGCTGGATCCAAACTTCTCTTCCCTGTTTCTTGTAAAAGCAGAGCGCTGCCATAAATCTGTCCGCCGTGTTTTGGCCGGCCGTCAGAACCAAAGGATACGTCTGCCGTTTATTACGGTGAGAGGATCCAGCGCTCGGTTTTGTTCCTCCTCGGCATCAGAACCGCATTCGAGGGCTTTTATCCATTTAAACCCGTTGATATTTGTCACGGTACCGTTCCGCCGGAGCCACGACTTCTTCTGCTGCGGCGGCAGGACGGGAACGCGGTGGATCAACCAACGCACTTCATCAGAACAGCGGGGTGTCATCTGCAAAAGGGACGAACATATATGCAGTGTTTTGATCCGAAGATGAGCATCTGTGCGGTTATCGTGACGATTTAATCAATAATAGCTCGTTAAGAATTAGGGCTGTAACGAGTCATCGATCCATATCGCTTTATATATATATATATATATATATATATATATATATATATATATATATATATGTGTTGAACAACGATCCAATCAATCAAAGTCAAAATACCTTTATATATCGTCTTTTTTAAGATACGCCTTTATTTTGAAATTACTACCTATGCAGTGTTTCCTGTACACAGGCTCCTCCCCTATCAGCACACAGACCTGTGGACCAATGGGAACAGCCAGAGGCTGCAGTTTAAATTTGTTCTTTTATTCTCTTATTAACGTTAGCGTTCACTTTGGCGGATAAACTTTTCTTCAAACGAGAGATAATCCGTTAGCTTAATGCTAACATATATTAGGAACTCCAATTATTATTTATAATCTTTCTTTCTTCAGGTGAAATCGAACCAACGCGTTCAATTACGCGTTTGTTGAACGCGTACATAATATCGTCTAAAATTGAACTGAACTGAACTGAATCAAATCGACATTATCGTATCGTGGCAGCCTTTGATATCGGAAAAAAAATCGTATGGTTGTCCAAAGAAGTGATATAATATCGTATCGTGACGGAACTGGTGGTTTACACCCCATAATAATAATTTTTTTTTACTCTGGCGGGGCTTTTAAAGTGATTCTAATGAGAATAAAAGAGTTTATTGAACTCAAATACTGAATAAATGAATTTGCCGTCAACGAATCCTTCAGGCTAAATAAACAAAATACCCGTATGTAGTTTTATTTTGTATATTCTAATCCTGACGGTTACATCTTCACGTCTGTTCACGCAAAAGAACTCGTATGAAAGTTGATAAAGTTGAGGAGGTAGAAAGTACCGTGTTAGATTTCAGGAAAAATTCCCTTTAAACCCTTTAATGTCCTCACAAGGTAATTATTTCTCACTCAATATCTTAAGACGCTCTAAATGTACCATAAACGCTTGATTTAACACGTAAAGATATCGCACTTACGTACAAATCATTTCATGATGAAATTTTGTATTTCATGGAAAATGGTCAATAATTAGATTAGCGTGTTTTTAGAAAACGATTTGACCCGTAATGTATTTTTTGGTTGTTAAAAAAACAAAACAAAAACAGAAGTATAGGGTATATAATTATGTTTAGTAAGTCTCATGTATTTAATATACACAAGAAAAAAAAGAAATCTTACTTATTGAAGAGGACTTTATCGTTAGCCGCGGTTGACGCCTCCTCCTGTGGTGAGCCTCAGGGCTCTATACTCGGCCCCTTACTCTTTAGCAAATACATAATTCCACTGGGTCACATTATAAATAAACAGCTGAGCAGGACATAAATAAAAGAAAAACAGGTCAAATAAAAGTGGACCGCCGGACCAGTTCTGAGTTCTTCTGAAGGTTTTTTTGTTTTTTCCTGTTTCTTCTTATTGTGAAAGTTTATTTCTTCTGTCACAGTTCCTGCTCTCCGTTTCCTCTCATTGTTTTCCTTCAAAACATTTGGCCCTTTTATTCTCTCTGTTTGGGAGTTCTGTCTGTTCATGGTTCTACGCCTCCTGGACCGGTTCAGGGACGCCTTCGACCCCAGGCGATTTCGAGCGATCACTTTTTTGTCATTCCCCCCAGCAGCATCTCTCCTCCTCAGAACCAACAGCTCAGTATTTACTCAGCTTCTTATTTCCCAGTGGGTCACCGGACCCAGACAGGGAGCGCTGGAGCCGGCCCGAGAAATGTTGACTTAACCTTGCAGAGAGATAACCCACGATCTGTTGTTCCAACAATACAGCCACTTCCTGTTTGAACCCCACCCAGCCCACCCCGCCGGTGTGTGTGTGTGTGTGTGTCACCAATTCACTTATGTTGCCGGGCTGAGGGGCAGCGGCTGTAGGGGGATTTGAACCCGTGACTTTCTTGTGGTGAGGAGACTGGGCCATAAACTTTACCCTGGTGCTGCCCGGGAACTAAAGAACGCATGTAAAAAAAAAAAAAAAAACACAAGTGAAATTTTTTCATTAGCACTAATTAGTCGATAGTCGTTCTTCATCAGAGGAAGAGTTTTTATCTTTTATTTTGCATTTCTGTGCCACTTTCAGCTGCGGTCATCGTCCAGAACACACACTGGAATTGTTCAAGTAGTCTGATTACTGCGAGGTGGTTGTTTGTTCTGTTGGCTTCCCTCCACACGACGAAGCGACTAAAACCATCGATAGAACCACTGATGGCGACGCCGGGGTCAGAAGGTCATACGAATCCTTATTTCTACTTTAGTCTCCAAATGCAAAATAAGAACATCTTTTGTCCTCTTTAGTTTGAACTTTCTATTTTATTCTCGACATTTTGACTTTTTTCCCGACTTGTCGACTTAAATCTCGAATGAAGAATGCGTGAAATAGAATAAAATAACAATTATAATAATGTAAAATAAAACCTGCTGCGTCAGCTGAGTTTTACTGTACGATCATTTCATTCATTTTAACTGTTTATATGTTGCATCAATCAATCAAATTTGGAATAAACGTCAGCCATCTTGGATGTGTGAACTGAAGGTCTTCTGGAACACGCCCCCTGGTGGGTCGTAGATGTACGTTTGCCGTCAGAAGCTTAATGGGGGTCGTTTTAAATGTTTTAACCTTATAAAGTTATTTACTGAGACCAATCAAGGTTCTGGTTCCACGTCTGATTAGCTGGAGGTGTTACTGATGGTGATGATGTCACAGTGACCTCATATGAACCAGACTGACCTCACGCCGTCATGAGAATCATAATGCTTCATCTAAATGGAGCCAGTCTCAGGGGGGCGGAGCCTCAGAGGAGCAGACAGGAATTTCCTGCACTGATTTGTGTTCTGGTGACCTGAGCTGGGTTTGGCAGGATGGCCTCTGACCTTTAGCCTCGCAAATTCTCAAACGTCATAATAAAGAGCAGCTTGAGGAGATATTACGGGTGTCGTGTTTTCACGGGGGGGGGGGTCGTATTCATAATTCACATGCTGAGGTTAATCCTTCCTCCCGTGATCTTCATCATCCTTTACCTTTTTATAAAACTATAGATCCATAAATCCAGATTTTACTACATTGACGGATCTGCTGACGTCCTGCTGCTTCATTTTAACACTCATAAATATTTCACTTTATGAATGTTGTTTTGATTGAAGCTGGTCGCTAAAAGTTCATTTTTGTTACTTATTTAATGAATGTTTAAAATTATTCACAGAATAATCTTCTTTTTTTTTTTTCTTTATGAGTTTGAGAAATAATCTGATATGAAACTCAAAATTGTGATTCAATCCAAAAACAGAAAGAAAAAAAAACGTATATTATCAGCCATAACATTATAACCACGTACTCAATATGTTCTAGTTTCCTCTTTTGCAGCAAAAAAAAGCTTTGACCCATCGGGACCTGGACTCCTGCAGACCTGATGAAGGTGGAGGAGGAGGAGGATTTCCTGTAGAATCTTAGACCCTCATCATAAAAATGAGAGAAATCTTCCATCTCGGCTCTAGACCATGACCCCTACTTTAAAGGAGCAGTGTGTAAAATTTAGGAGTATCTCAGGATCGGGTTTGAAAGGATTGGGAGAGAGGTGTGGTTGAGCAGGAGAGAGAGGTGTGGTTGAGCAGGAGAGAGAGGTGTGGTTGAGCAGGAGAGAGAGGTGTGGTTGAGCAGGAGAGAGAGGTGTGGTTGAGCAGGAGAGAGAGAGGTGTGGTTGAGCAGGAGAGAGAGAGGTTATGATGGCTGAAGGGAGAGACCAGGAAGCAGAGAGTGAAGACCCCCACAGGGACGTAAGCAGGAATTAATCAGCAGATGAAAAAGTATTTGATGCTTAAAGAATAAAGATTTCAACTAATATAATGTTAAAATAGAAACACAAAATATCACGTTGTGTGGTTCTGCACCAGACCCGTCCTGCATCCCTCCAGGTTTCACGTGGGTCTCATGACACCCAGGATGTGGGCCGGACCTGCTGGACCGTTAAAAGGACCTTCTGTGTTTACATCAGCTGACTCCAGCGCCGCGTGTCATAACTTGGACTTAAGTGAGAACCGTCCTTCTAATTGGACCGACCCGGTGTCTGCACGGCCCGGTTCCTCTGACCTGCAGACAGAAGGCAATCCAGAAGTTAAAAGTGACCCGACCCCCTGCAGGTTCATCTCTGATGGTAGACATCCATACATGGGGTCTGCACAGAACCCCTCCCCTCACTGCTGTGTGGGGGTCCGAACCCCCCCGCTGAGCAGCAGTTTCGCAGAAGGTCATGTTGACCCAGAAACAGGAAGCGGCGGGCTGATTACGTGCCGGTTTGACATTTATCGACTCAGTCGGGACTTTTACGTCAGTCATGTTGAATTTATTCAGAGTCAGTGACGCAGATCAAAGGAAACCCATGAAAGGTTTGGAAACGCTTTTGAATTAAATCAACGCCTGAGGTGAAAGGTCGTTGCTGATGACCTTCAATCATTCCAATATTCATTTAGAATATTTTTCTCATAAAGTTACTTATTACGCCTCTTTTTTAAGTAAAATTGACTTTTTACTTTTCAAATTACTTCTTTTGCCTTGAAAACTTGAAACTTTCTTTCTTATAAATTTACAATTTTTTTCTCATAAAATTGAGCTTTCTTTCTTTCTCGTAGAATGACGACTATCTTCTTCTGAAATTAAGACTTTTTCTCGTAAATAACGTTTTTTTTTCTATAACGGGGCGAGCTACATTGACTTTTAACAAGAGAGAGAGAAGCTTAGGGCTGATTTTTACTCTAGAAGATGAGATTTTTTTTCCTCAAACCTGGTTTTTGTCTAAATCTTAATCTGGTTTACTGGACCTGATCTTCGTCTGTCCTCGGCCAGTTCTGCAGGGACCCGGTCGGCGATGAGGACAAAGCCTGCAGCGTCAGAACCTGTGGAGAAAAGAGGTTTTTGTTCGGGACTTCAAAAGGAGCCCATCTCCCGTCTGTCTGAGGGGGGAGGGGCTTCACCCTGACCTCTGACACCGGGCATCTGTTGCCTCAGGAGCTCCTCCCCTCCGCAAACTCATACTGTACCGACACACCTCCCCCCTCCCACGGGGGCTCCTGACCCGGAACGCATGGCCCCGCACGTCTCAGGTTGAAGCTGGACCAGAATTAAGTGGACTCACTTTCACTTTGACAGGAGGAGGAGGAGGAGGAGGAGGAGGAGGAGGCGAGTTTGAAACCATCCCAGCATACTGAGGTTGTTAATGTGCTGAATCGTCATTTTCAGCTCGTTCATGCCTCCATGTTTCCTCCAGAGAGGAGAGAGTTCTGGCGAGGGACGGATCCACAATTCGTCCCTCGCCAGAACCCTCTCCTGGTGAGGACAATGAAGAGGGAGCAGGTTCTCCTCCTGATGAAACAGGAGGCGTTTCTCCCCCTCTGACTCCCGTTCCATAACGGCTGCGCTGTGATTAATGGCGGCGCTTCAAGCGGGCGGCGTCCTACATCTGCTGTCCTCGCGGTCAGGAGTCCTTTTGAACCTGCAGCAGAGACGTGTCGCCATGTGGACGGCGGCGGAAAGAAAAAGAATCGGATGATTAGGGATGAAACCTTTGGGTTAAATACGTAAACTAAAAATACGTCAGTTATAAGAATTCACTCTTTAAAAATGTTCTTTTAAATCCTCCGACTTAACCTCCAGTAAAAGTCAGACTTTTATCAGGGGAAATTCTGACTTTCTTCTCGTAACATTTTGACTATTTCTCGTAAAATTACAATTTTTTTTTTAAAGAGAATTTTGACCTTGTTCTTGTAAAAAAAAGAGCGATTTCTGATAAAAAATTAAAACTCAAACTGTCCTCATGTCTGTCTTGAAAATAAGATTTTTTTTCTCTCGTAAAATTACGACTTCTTTTCTCGTAAAATCACGACTTTTTCCTTGAAGGCACTTTTGTTTTGATAAAATTAACGCTTTTATCTCTTTAGATTATGACTTTCTCTTGTAAATTGCTTTTTTTTTCTCTTCCTGGTCTTCAGTTCGTCCGTCTGTCAATCATCTTTTTGTTTCATTCTACATGTTCTTAAGTTTCACTAAACTTAATAAATAATTAAACGACATTAGCAGCCGTGAAATTTGACATTCTTAACTTTAAGCTTATTTTATGTTGTGTCATTTCCATGGATTTATAAAGCAGTCAGCCATAACATTATAACCACCAACAGGTGGAGTCAGATTAACAATGTTAATCTGGTTACCGTGGTTACCTGTCAGTGGGCGGGATACATTATCTGGTTACCATGGTTACCTGTCAGTGGGCGGGATATATTATCCTCAAACTGGTTTCTAACCGGTTTGAGGTCCAAAGTCCTCTTACTGTAGCGACAGTATTCTGCTGGTTCTGGCTCTGGTCAGAAACCAGAATGCGCAAAAAAACGAAAAAAAGCTACCCTGAACTTTCCAGAACCCACCCAGATGTGACAGCTGCTCACCCAGCAAACCTGATTCCACGCACATGTTCTGGCCCGCTCCCAGATCCAGTTCACTTGTGGGAATCAGAACTTCCGTGAGGTTTGTGAAATATTACCCTTTGACATTTTTTTTTGGAAGATCAGCAGAAGACGACGTGACGACAAATATGAAGATGGATGAAACGGCGTCCGCCGCTCCGATCGCACGCACAAGAATTCTGCCGCTGCGGGTCCCCCCCCCCCCCCTTTTTCTTTTTTTGTTTTTCACGATCCTTCCTATAAAATGTGATTCTGCATGAGAAGTTCTTCTGATAGATTTTTTTTGATGGACTTCCAGCCAGCGAGGTTTGTACGCTTCACAGGCGCGGCGCTCGGATTCCAACTCTGGGCTGGACCACATCGTTTTTAGTTCCGGAGTCCAAGATGATGTTTGGCTTCCTTTGATGGTTCCCCGGCAGAAATGAGTGATAATTGAAGATGACGGGACATCTGGTTTAATATGAGACAAATATAATCCGGATTTAAAATGTTCAGAATTCCACTTCAAATATATCTTATAGTTTTTATTTGTATAAAACAAATATACGGTATAAAACCCAACACATGTGAAGATCTACGTAGAGCAACGGTGATGTTTATGTCTGCTGTGGTTTATGTAGAAGAATTCATCGTTCAGAATTATTGGATCTTTGTGTTTACAGGGAGAGAGAGAGAGAGAGGGCGAGGGAGAGATTGATTACTGGGCGAGCTACATTGACTTTAAGCAGTGAGAGAGAGAGAAGGGAAATGTGTTGTCAATCTTAATTTTTTGTCAAATCTGTCGTTTGAGTGGGCTCGTTCTAAACGTGGGTGGGCCCACTTATGAAACGGCGCCTCCAGAACAGATATTCTGTAGGCCCGTTATGGGTTTGGGTCCAAACCCCCATTTTCAGACGCTGCAGAAGACTCGGTCCAATCCATTCTATTCTTTAATTCATTTTATGGATTTTTCCTCTTTCTTCTTTCTCCCTCTTTGGAACTGAATTGTTTCACTGCTTCTGTATTTTACCGTAAATTATATCATTTTTGTTTTTACAGTGCGGTTAAACATCCTCCGCTTTAGATTTTACCTGAATCCAGTATAAACTTTGGTAAAATTCTAAAACCCGATGAAGTTAACCGGCCAGAACTCCTGTTATGGACCAGTAGAGACACGAGGAGATTCTGATAGAACCTCTTCAGAACTGATCTGAAGTAGCAGATGGACGGAGATGGAGGAACCCGGTGAGTCCAAACTCGGTCCGGTGAGTCAGGAAGTACCGATGAAGGTCAGCGTGGATCTACCGGCCTCTTCGGCCTGACGGTAAAACAGTGAGATGCTCTGATTGACCCAAAGGAGGTTCTCCTCCAGCAGCCGGGCCGCCCTCCAAGCCCAGAGAAAACTGTCAAGTGGCCCATTAGGCCCGGCGCTAAGAACCAGTAAATCTGCCAGCAGAGATGGGTAACATGTGTCTAACTCCCGCCATGAGAGAGGCGTGAGGGCATTAAAGGGAACGTGCGGCGCATAAATCTCCGCCTGTCCCGGTTCCTTATGACCGTCTTAAATCTCTCACGCCGTTATCGGGTCTGACTGGAACCAGAGACGCCGCTCAGCCCAGAGAAAACAGAAAAACTGTTTGAGTCCGTTGATGGTGTCTCAGAGATCTGAGCAGCAGACAATTACTGCAGGAGAGGTCGGGGCTGTAAACGAGCTCATTTCCATGACATCATGGCGTTGGCGTGATGGCGTGATGTCACACGCGTAGGGTTGAATGGGCCGCAGGTGGAAAAATAGCCCATGAATCACAGCCCATGTGACGAAGGAGCGATGAAGGTCGACTGGCTGAGATTTTATAAACCTGGACGGGCATGAAGTCATTGTGTCTGCAGGAAACTGAGGCGACGCGAGGAGAGGCGCCGCGGTTCTCAGAAAGGTCACTTCCTCCTTTTAGGGAGGGGGGGGGGGAAGAGAGGGTGAATATGAGACGCTGCGGCGACTTTGTGGGCCAGAACTTAAAGACGTCGTTAGGAGCTTTCAATCATCGCTGAGAGAAGAAGAATAAGCTGAAGGCCTGATATCCCATGATGCTCTGGGGCGCCGACTGTGAAGCAGCGCATTTCTGATTTCAACGGTGACGCTTTCAAAACTTATATTAAAATGTCTAAGTGTAAGTCTAAGTCTAAATGTTAAATCTAAAGGTTAGATATTGAATCTAAATAAAAGTGTTTCACCTCTTTTGTATCTAAATGTAAACGTTAAATCTAGATTAAAACTCAATCCCAATCCAAATGTGAATGTTTAGTTTTAGTATAAAAACTCAATGTAAAATGACGAATCTAAGTTTAATTGTTAAATCTAAATGTTGATGTTACTTATAAATATAAATGTTTCATCTGAATCTATGTGTTAAATATAAATATAATTCTTAAATGTTAATTATAAATGTTAATGTTGCATCTAAAAATTAAAACTTCACGTAAATGTTAAATCTAAATATTAAATCTAGTCGTAGACTAAACTTAAGTGTTAAATGTAAATCTAAAACTTAAATGTTGAACCCGAATAAAAAAGTTTCATATCTGATATTTTTTAATTAAATGTTAAATCTAAATGTAAATAAATCTCAATGTTGAAGATAAATCTAAATATTAATTATAAATGTTAAGTATACATGTGAATGTCACATCTAAAGGTTTAAACTTAATATAAATGTTAAATCTAAATATTAAATCTAGTCGTAAACTAAACTTAAATGTTAAACGTTAAATGTTGAACCTAAATAAAAATGTTTCATATCTGTTATTTTTAAATTAAATGTTAAATCTAATTAATCTCTGTAAGTTGTTTTATGGCGGTCTGTATCAAACATTGGGTTGGACCTTTACCGGTACCGTGTTCTCCGGAGTGTGGCCCACAGAACCGACTCAGAATCTACAACCATCATTCAGTCAAAAAAGATTTAATAATAATTATAATAAGAAATACAAAAACATATAAACACACTTTCTGGAGAAAATGTAGCGCGTCCCACCACCTCCACCAGCAGCACCACCCAAAGCTGAGACACATCTCCATCTTCTGATCAGATAATCCGGTTGGGCTCCTCTGGCCTGTGCAGACGATGATGTCATCGTCTGTGGTCAGAAACAGGAAGAAGAACTCAATATCTTCATCATTATGTTACAGATAAATCTCCCAGCAGCCAATGGAAACACCGGCTGTCTGCAAATCCAATCCAGTTGGTCCAGCGAGGACGACTTCATCCACCCGTGGAGTTAATGTGTCTGAACCTGCTGAGCGTTTGACCATCTGCTGCCCCTCTGGACACGCCCCTCATTCAGAGGATGAGGAAGGCACGGCGAAGGTTTGGACCAACACTGTTTGAAAGGTTTCATTGTTTATAGTATGTGGAATAAAAAGGTATAAGTGGCTTAAAGGGATACAATAAAACAGACTTTAATCAGCCATAATATTATAACCACCGACAGGTGAAGTCAGAATAACCTGGATTATCCCGGTTACCATGGTTACCTGTCAGCGGGTGGGATATATTATCTGGTTACTATGGTTACCTGTCAGCGGCTGGGATATATTATCTGGTTACTATGGTTACCTGTCGGCGGCTGGGATATATTATCTGGTTACTATGGTTACCTGTCGGCGGCTGGGATATATTATCTGGTTACTATGGCTACCTGTCAGCGGCTGGGATATATTATCTGGTTACTATGGTTACCTGTTGGTGGGTACACCTGAAGTTGTTTTTTGAAGTTGTTAGAAGAGCTGATGTGAATAAAGACGAGACGAGAGGCAGGAAGCGTCTGAGGCTACCCATCAGAGGTCAAACATTGACTTCATCCTAAAAATAAAAACCACGTTCTTGTCTCGTGAATTAGTCGTTAAGTATTTCACCGGCGTTCAGTGCCGTTACTTCCTGCCGCTGCTCCGCCTCCACGCTCCTCCTGACGGAACGTCTCCGCCTTTGCCCGACGTTCGGAGGCTCCTGCTGTGAGAGCGGAGCTCACGTTGTGTGAGGAGGTTAGACAGTTGCATTAATGCTGAAACCACAGAGCTGCACTGTAAAAAAAACATAAATGAAGAAACAGTGAAAAACTTTATTATTTCTGTTAATTTCTGCTCCGATTTATTCCAACTTTGGTGCGTATGAATCGACTCCAGCAGCTCTATCTAGTGTTTGTTGTTTTCTTACTCTAAAAGTTCATATTTTACTCCCTAGGGGGAGTAAAATTTTTACAAAAAATATCGTTTTTCGGACATAATTAGTCCAAATCCGTTGCATTTGAATCGACTCCAGGAGATCCACTGTGTTCCATCATGTCGATGGCTTGTACAACGCAGGGGATTGGGGGCTTTTCGGGGAGAAATCTTGCTGTCAGCATAGGCCTAGTTTAACGGTGAACATATGACCTTGCTGGTAACTTTAAGGTTCTGAAGACCATGAACGCGACATGCTGGGTTCTGGATCTCAACGTGTTGAAGTTTTGTGTTTTATCACTTCAGACGGACCCCCGTTCTCTGGGTAGGGGTGCCTCACTCCACCGTCAAACCCCCCCCAGCCCCCGGCGCTGGTCCGGGCCGTGACCCTTAGCGTCTCCCACGGCCATGTGATGGTTGCCGCGAGGACCCGTGGGTGCAGAGACCGTAAATCACGGATCCCAGCTGCACCGTCAAGTGGAAGAACAGGACGGCTTTTGTGGGGCGCCGTTAACGGATTCTCCACGCAGACAAGCGCCCTGGTTAACCTCCTCTTTCCACCCCGGGGTTAGCGGCGAGAGGCTGGGGGTCTCAGGGACACCTGTTTTAATTCACAACCCCCCCCCCAAGCCTTAAGAGCAGAACCTTCCTAAAAACAGAAAGATTCTGGTCTGTTTGGAGAAAGTTTGACTCGCCTTCATTCAAAAAAAGCCCTTAATATCTCCAAAGGGGGCGTGTCCTCTTCCACGTTGTGCCGCCGTGGTTGTGGCGGTGGCCTAGAATGGACAAACTTAACTCTGACTTCTTACGTTTTGAGGTTGAAGTGGTGGAAAGACGATGAAGAAACGTCTCCACCTCTAAAAGCCGGCGAGGAAGAAGATGAGGAATGCGATTTTGTTGGATTACTGTTTCTGAAAATGGAGAATCAAAAATGACTGTTCGGCACCAAGATGAAAAAACCTCATAGAAAGCATGTAGGCCCAACTCGTGAAACAGTTGAAGGTAAACTGATGAAGTCCGCCCAGGGGCGTATCTAGGAAGGTGATGAAGGGCCGTATTCCCCCCCTTCCAGTCACATTTTCTCCACGGTGGTAATAAATAATAATAATACAATTTATAATGTGGTGCAACGTGACCGGCGCCAGATCATCTTGGAGAAGGTTGGTCGAAGGTGACCTCCATCCCTGCGCGGGCCTGGCTGCTTCCTGGAGCTGTGGACAGAGTCGTCTCTCCAACCCGAGGGACAGTATTGAACGTCCACGACCTGCCGAGATACGTCCCCAGATGGAACGCAGGAACCTCAGCAGTTTACCTCTCGATGGTTTCACAAGTCTGGTCTACATGATTACTTTAAAAGTCTTGACGCCCTGCAGAGGAGGAAGTCCACCTCTGAATGGTTCCTAGTCAAAATCTGGACCTGGACCTGTTAAGAACTGTGTTAGGACAAAGTTTGGACCCGTGTGCAGAGGCAATGGTGGCAGAGTCGGACCAGGTCTGGATTTAATTTAACACAAATCCAAAGTCCGGTGTTTTTGCAGCTTAAGACTTTTCTGAGACACACAGAAACAGAACAAGAGGTCCAATCATTTTTTCACAGCAGTGTATACGTGTTTAAACAAATCTTTTGTTGTAGAGCCCGACCCGTTCGTGTATCGACCCGGTCAGGATGTTTTTCATATAATAAAATCCCCCTGTGGCCCTCAGCGTCTCGCACCACCGGGCCCCCGGGTCTCGTTTGCCCGAGCCGAGCCATTAGCCCCGTCACTCTGCAGACGCTCTCATGAGAGACACTCGGACCCATATGGCCCGATGATACCAAGGCCCGTGATGTTTATACGGACCCGTGCCTTGATAAGAACCCTTTAAAATCCTCTTCTCATTACGGAGATCAAACAGTGCTGAAGGAGAGCGAGGGAGAGAGGGAGAGAGAGAGGGAGAGAGAGAGAGAGAGAGAGAGAGAGAGGCAGCTGAGGAATAGCGGGAAGGAGAGGGTTGCCACGGCAACTGGTTACTCAGCGACAAGCTCGCCATAGAAATACACTCATGTTACATCAGTGCCATTACTCCATCGCCCCCCCACCCCCACCCCCCGCCTCGTCGCACACGGCGCTGTTCTTATTAAAGCCTCTAATAAAGCCTGTTTCTCTGAACCGAGCCTCTGATTCTGCAGAACCTCACAGCCACGCCACACTTTGATCTTCTTGATGTCTTCAACCAGCCAGTTGTTTGTTTGTTTGTTTTTGGATTTATTTACTTTGAAATGTTACCGTTGTCCAAGTTGGACACATTCTAAGCGGGAGACCCCCGAAAGCTTCTAAGAGGGAAGTGGGTCGAGGGCGTTCTGCTTTGATGAACAGAACCCGGCCAGGACTTCTCTGCTGCTGAGGGCTGAGGAGCATTCAGGGTTACCATGGAAACTTTAGGAGTAAAGCTAAAAAAAAAGGGAGCGACCCTTCAGGGGGCGGCGAGGGAGTTCTGGTCCCTGCCTAGATCCCAGGAATGTGAAACCCGGCTCATCTGTATTCTGGTACAGGAACCGGCCCAAAGTTATCTGCTGCATGATTGCAGTCGCCCCAGGACCCTTCAGAAGGAGGGTTCTCCCCTTTCCCTTTCTGCTCCGTTTAAATCTTCAAGACTCCGTCTCCAATTATTTTCCCCCGCAGAAGACTTCCTGGACAATTAGCAGATCGAGTATCAGGTCTTTGTATGAACCTGGACCAGAAGAGGGCAAAAAACTGGTTCTTCACCATGAGAGGATGTTTGGCCAACAAAACTGAAGACGCGACCCTGGTGTGAGAGGAATCGCATTAAAGTTCTGGAGCGGTCCGGTCTCAGTCTAAGCCTGAACCTCATTGAGGTGCTGAGGTCGGACCTGAAAAAGAGCAGTTCATGCTCTCGAGCCCAGAGGGAAAGGTTAAAGGTCAAACCACCGTGAGGCGCTAGAGTGTGACGCACTGAGGGTGGAGATTCATTGACAGCCTCTTCAAGTACAACTGAAATATATATATTCTATTTTAATATCTAATTTGTTCAGCTTTAGCAGTTAGTTTGTTAGCTTAGCTAAAAGCTGAGCTAGAAGCCCAGCAAGGCTTAAGAGCGACGATGGATTTAAAAGAACAGTTTTTCTTTTTGTTTTATAAGTGTGTGTGTGTGTGCGTGTGTGTGTGTGAGTGTGTGTGTGTGTGTGTGAGTGTGAGTGTGTGGGAGTGTGTGTGTGTGGGAGTGTGTGTGTGTGAGTGTGTGGGAGTGTGTGTGTGTGTGTGTGAGTGTGTGTGTGTGGCCAAGGGTTTATGGATGGGATAAATGCTTTTATTTTGAAACTACAGTATAATAAAACAAACAGGCGATGTAGCGTAACTACAGGAAGAGTTTCTTTTTCTTTTTTTTTACAACCACAACTCAGAACTGGAGTCAGAGAAAAACCATCAGCAGGTTTTGGGTTTCGAAGATAAGCGTCTCAGAACTTTGAGCCCAAACAGAAACATCCATCCTGAAGATAACGGGACGCAGATTCCTCGGATTCCAAACATTTTCAGTGCGGCGCATTAAATGGCTGCATTGACGTCAAGGCCGAACATTCACCTCCTCCTGGAAGTTCTCCGTCCTGACGGCGTCCTCCTCCACCTCTCTGAGCTCCTCCCTCCTTGCCTCACTCCACCCTCTGTCTCAGCTGACCCACAGGGGGTCAACGGGCGACCCATCTACTTTCTCTGGACACAATAGCCTTTGATACCCGATGGTGGGAAAAGGAGCAAAAAGGGCTCATTCAACAATCAGCCGAGTACACTGTAAAAAAAAAACCTCCAACTCCAACTCAGAAAAACGAATTTTACCTTTAAAAAAAAATTTTTTTTTTAGAGTCTAAACATGCACTCTAAAAAAATAATTGTTGACAAACTGAAAGATATTACATCAACTAATAATCATAACTAACTAATTAACTGATTCTTAAATAAATGAGTTGTAAATAGTTTGTTAAATTGAGTGTTGATTGATGATGTCATTTTTTTGAGATCATCAATAATTCTCCTTTTACAGTGTAAAAATGAAAAAAAACACGACATATTGTTTGGGTTTTAGTGTCTGAAGAAAATTGAATTATTAAGGTCAAATAAATAACTATTTCCCTGGAAAATTATAATTTGTACAGAATCCAACGTTTGACTTAAGATAAATAAAAAAAAAAAAATACGGCTTGAAACAAAAATGTTATAAATTTATTGGTTTATTTGAACTGAATTATAAATATAAGGTTTTGTGTGAATATAATTGCAACTGCAGTGAAGCTAAAAAGAAAAACGAGGTGTTACAAACTCCCCTTTTTTTTATTTCATTAAAGTGACTTTTTTTTCAGTGTAAGTACATTTCCAGCAGCCGCCTTAAAAATCTTCTGCCATTGATGGTTAAATCAATTTGCGATGGTGACAGCGTCACAGGCCTGCAGACTGTAACAGTCGCAGATTACAACAGTACCACGACCCTCCCCCACCTTCCTCCCACCTTCCTCCCACCTCCCTCCCCCCGCCTGCCTCACCCCAGCCTTTTTTAGATGGAAGTGTGGGGACTTCAAGAAAAGGAGAATTTAAAAAGGGGGCGGGGTTAGAGGGCGACGTTTGGACAGGCGGGGGGGGGTTGGGGGTGACAAAAGGGAAAGGTCCGCGGTGAAAGAGGAGAATGGACTCATTTGGTCGCGGCTGAACGCACAAATGCTGTTTCACTCTTTTCCTGAAAAAAAAAAGAAAAGGGAAAAAAAAAAGGGCTGGCGTGAAAAATACTCAGTGATGAAAGAGAACCGCCTCCCTCCCTCCTCCAGAACCGGCACACAGAACCCTTTTTTTTTGCCTGTATATGATCTGGCTGGATGCAGGTGGGGGGGGTTGGGGTTGGTGGTGAGTAAGGTTTTAAAATCCGGGCCATGCCGGGACTTTTGGTTCTGGATGGGTGGTCCTACAGTCAGAGAGTGGGCCGTGACACAGCAGGTTTGCGTGGATATTTTTTCAAGAACTATGCCATAAGAAGAAAAAAAGAAAGAAAAGAAAAGAAAAGCTCAAGTCTGCCCCCTTCAGACCGACTCTGATGAAAAACAAACTCCCCCCCCCCGCTGCATGTGTCACCGGAGGGGGGGGGGGAAATCAGGAATGACATTTTACTGAACGACTGTGAAATACAAATATTTATTTATTTTTAAACATGCCTACGCTGAAGGAGCGAGGATGAAGAGCGTGAAGTCATGCTAGAAGATGAGCGTGAGTGGGTACGAGCCGACGGAAGCTCCAGCAGCCAGAGGTGGTCGCTGGTTGCCATGGCGACGGTGTGGGCTGAAGGAGCCCTGAGCATATTGAGTGTGCATAAACTGCTCCCCTGAGATCTCCGGGCGGATTGGAGATGGATGTCAGGGGGGAGATCTGAGATCGGCTTCTTCTTCTTCAGTGGCTGCAAACAACAACAACAAAAAAAAAGATCAGCTGACGACAGAAGATTCTGACTCCTTCTTTCATCTTCTTCATCTCGGTTCTTAGAGCCGGAGCAGAACTCCTCCTGTTGAACCCGTGTTGCCATGTCGGCTGGATCTACGTGACGGCTCAGAGGAAATGGATGATAGCTTCTCCAGATGTTGTCCTTTTTCTTTTTTTTTCAAAAATGTGCTGATTTGGAAAAATAATAATTCCAAAGGTGTGTGTTGTTGTTTTTTTGCACAGCTTCTTATTTTTCTGTGATTCAGAATAAAAATCGCTGACAGGAGAGAATGTCGCTATAATTAACTGTTTTATTCCCCTTTTCTTTGAGCTTTCAAAATCAGGAATGACAAAATGACGACGTCACGTTTTCTTAAAGGTACAGTGTGTAAAATTTGGAGGCATCTGGCGTTGGAATTCTAGATAGCTACTTATATCCCTCCTCAGCTCGCCCCTCCCTGTCCAAGAATCCACATCGGCCTTCCAGTGTCTATGAAGTGGTGAGGTTCCTTGAGATGGAAATATTTAGGAAATATACTCAGACAGTTATCATGGTGACTCCCTCAGTCGCAGGTGGGAGGAGCTTAAATGATATTATAAGTAAAATGACGGCAATGGAGGGTGAAACTTCGCCGTCAAAAAAGATAAGCACGACGATCAGCCTAGTGGAACCTTTTAGAGATAAACTGGTGACGTCTGTACAGTCCACCCGGGGAATTCAACTCGGCACAGCTGCAAATTCCTGGATCCATGGGATGCGGCGTTGTCCAGATGAGGATGGAATTGATCTGTGCACCTTGCCCCAGAATCTTTCTTAGCCGACCCGATCACATCAACACATGTGACATGCAACCAACAGGGGAGCAAGCACAGTCTCACAGCCTGCCGAGTTGAATTCCTCGTGCGGACTGTAGAGCCCTCACAAATATAGACTCTCGATGGAATCCAGACACAAGTGATGGTGGTGGCGGCGGATGATTCTGCTGAGAAGGATGAAGACTGCAGGGCGGTGATAAGCTAAGAAAGTTCGGCTCATTCTATTCCTAGAACAGCGAAACAAACCACCAAACAGACGCAGGTTTACGTTTAACATAATCTGTTCTGACAAATCGATTCAGGCCAAAGCAGGAGACGTGGGGTGTTTCATGTCGCTGTAATTTACTGTATAAAAAATGTTGTCCGTCAGCTTAAAATAGACTTCATGGTTCCGTAGACGACTAGAAAGAGGAAGAGGCTCGAAAAGTCGGATATTATAGCAATGTCAATGTTTGTTTGTTTGTTTGTTTGTTTGTTTGTTTTTCAGACATAACTTTTCAATCAGAGGGTTTGCCTGTACAACACAGGGGTTTGGGGTCTTTTCAGGAATACACTCGCGGTCAGGGTTGATAATGTAGGTCTGATAAATAATATGTTTTTGTTTGTTTTTCTTTTGTGTATTTCATCCCATTCAGCCCAGTCCAAACAGATATGGCCTCTTTTTTTCCCCAGCAGCACCACTTCACACAATCTCCAGGGCTTCAGATCAGAGGGGTCCGATCCGAGGGGTGTGCATGTGTCAGAACCGGACCGGGACCAGATGGAGCTCAGATTGAAATCTGTGCCAAGTGGTGTACAGTAGTTGCAGCATTTAGGCTTTGTGGAATCTGAACGTGCAGGAAGTGATTTTTTTCTTGGGGGGGGGGGGGGGCTTTGAAAATGTGGACGTGGTGGTCTCTGGTTGAAACCGGGGCCCCGCTCGGCTTTAGAGCGTCATAAACGAGGTCCCTTGTGGTGAGAAGGAGATAAGTCTGGGAGAAGTGGGCTTTGAACCGGAGAGATCTGGATTCTAGCAGCGCTGCAGTGTGACATCAGAACCTGCCTCCTCCGGCCGAGTCACGTCTTTTCATTTGCCCCCAAACACTTGAAACCACATGTGAGAGAAAAGGTCTCCTCGAGTGTCTGCAGTGATGCCGGCGCTGTTTGAACTTTGGGCCAATCCTCCTACGCTTTTGATTCACTGCAATTACAGACATCTATTTGTGGAATCGGAAAGTTTCCATTCACAATGTTCCAAAAAAAAAAACTTTCTGTGGCAGAAGGCTGAGGCCACCTACATCTACCTCCCCAGCGCTCCAATCTGCTGAGTGGGACCCGTTTTATGGCACCATGAAAGGAGTCTTTCATCTCCCGGGTCGGTCCTGGACCTGAAAACAGTTGAATTCACACTTCGGCATTGCTGAAACAGGTGTCACACTTTTCAGAAGAGGGCTTCAAGTAGGGTCTCAAAGCCTCTCGGGCTTTTCTTTTGTAGAGGAAATACAGTCGCTAGGAACTCTGGGTCCGGTTCCTGCTTCTGTCCGTCCTGTCGTCTGGTCACAAAGAGCGCCGTGGATTCTATTAAGATGAAGATTTTTTTTAAATGCCAGGAATGTTTCTGGTTCTCACATTCATCATGTGTCAGTCCTAGAGTTTTCCTTCCAGGATAAAGATCCCACCTCCTCCATTCAGATTCTGTACTGGGACCGCCTCCTTCAGTTCTTGAAGCTTCAGTTCTTCCCTGATTGAGTGAGGAAGGGTGTGGGCTTCTTCATTAGGGCTGACCACTAGATGCCACCACTATGACATCACCATCATCATTTGTGTCGCTCAACTTTCTCAAGTGGTACGACCGTTTACTACAAGGGACCCTCAATCCAGGCAGGACCACCACAGGTAAATTTGACCAGGGTCTCACAGCCAGCATCCAGACGGGCAGAACCAAGAACCGAGGGGTGCCCATCATCTTAGAGGGATTTCTTCAAGCAGGAGTTCTTCCATCGTACAACCACAGGAAGTGCTACTTTAACCTTTTGGGGGAAAACGAGGTGAAATGTGGGCGTGGCCATCGCAATCATCAAGTTCAGAACCAGAGAGTTGTCCTGCTCCATGAACCAGAGGTCCACCTGAAGGCCACGCTGGATGTGAAGGCGGCCATGTTGTCAGTCAGTCTGTGGAATGTATGTTCCACTCTCAATCCAGCTGCTGTCAACCCTTTGAAGCAGGGCAGAGGATCCGGACTCCATTATGCTAGCTTGGAACAAGAGAGGCTAAATTTGACAACAGACGTATAAAGTATTTGTCAACAATGTATGTTTATAGTCATGTCAATAAAGCTTGTTGAATTTGGGTCAGAAAGGGAGAGAAAATAGAGAAAGGGAGAGAGAGAGGGGAAGAGAGAGAGAGAGAGAGAGAGAGAGAGAGGGGAGAGACCAACTCTATCTGTAGGTCCTCCTTAGATTCCATTCCACTTCCTTCAGGCATGTTCTGGGGGGGCGGGGGGGGGGGGGGGGGGGGGGGGGGGGGGGTCACCTCAGCACAGACCGTTACAGAGACATCACTCCTGGATGATGGTGTCAGACGCCTCGGGTGGGACTCTGTTCTCTTATCGGGTATTATCTGACACAAAATACCCTCTTAGCGGTCCGATCACCGCGACCGTTTGAACCGGGGGAAACTTCAAATCCTTCGGCTTCTCATTAAAAGTGTGAAGACTTTTAAAAAATCTATTTGGACGCCATCGCCACGGGCGCATCAGAGCGTCACGGCGTGACAGCCGCCTTCATCCGCCGCTTTGAAAACTTTCTGTCTTCTGTTCTTTAAAACGCACAAAGCCGTCCAAACACAACGCAGGAAAACTGGATGGTTTGGTCGACATCCGCGGGACGTCACTCCCGTTTCTCCGTGACCTCTGTGTGAACTTTGGCGCCAGACAACCAGAATTCATTCATCACACGCGTCACATTTATGTTCATAAACAGAGAGTAAAATGAACCAGATCGCCTTCTGCCATCGTCTTGGCAGAACTTCACAGCTCCTGGTTCCGGCTCATCATCAAGAGAAATCTCCATGACATTGGAGAAAAATGTGCTTCATGGACCCGGGGGGCCATGTTCCCTCTGACTGCCCCCGCACAGTCGCTTCTCTGTCCGCCTTCCATCACTTCCTCCGGTTCTGGCCTCAGCAGCAGCACAGAGAGGTGGTGACAAATATCACGTCTGCATGGTTGGGCTTTTTACAGCGTTCGCACTAAACATGGCTGCTGGAGTAGAACATTTTACAGACCGCCCCCCTTTTTTTCTAAGCGGTCGTTTCATCTCATGGTTTGTCTGAGAGTCGGCATCAAAACCTGAGATTTGGTTCATGACATCAAAACTCGGAGTTACCGTTTTTCGGAAACTTTCCTGAACACGACGGCGAGAGAGACCCCAGGTCGTGGACCTCCTGCTCCCCCCACAGCTGAAGCTGGAGCGCCTGCAGTCCAGTCAGAACCAGGGCCTCCCCACTTCCTGACTCTGGGAGTCAGGAGCTCCAAAGAACTGAGTCACCCACTGTGAAATATCTGCAGAGTATTAGTCCGGCCGGGCCACAATGGCAGAGGCCCGCACACAATGTGGACCAGTTCTGCACAGCAGCGCGGGATGACACATCCGGTGAAGCCCGAAAGAACACATCATCCCATTGTAGGCCGTCTTTGTGTGTCCGGGGGGAGGAGGGGGGAGGGGCCTGAGGGGGGGCGGAGGCCGTGTTCCCCCTTTGTCTTTATCTCTGCCCGTCTTAATCCTTGTTCTGTTCACAGGAGCCCGTGGGTCAGACCGGACCTGCAACAGTTTGAGGCAGAAGAACCCGCACTGTAAAAATAACTGCTGTAAAAGCCACCGAAGTGCACATTACTGTAAAATGTTTTAACGTAATGAACTTAGAGAATAACCGTGTTCAAAGTATGGATTCTAAAAAAATAACAGTAACAAAGTCACGAGTTTGGAATATCACATGGAATGTTTTTGCATTGTAGTAATTACTGTAATTTATTTCACAGTAACTTAGTGTAGTACTGTAATAAAGCAGAGTAAATTACTACTGTGAAATATACCAGTAAATATTTTACAGTATAAAGTCAAAAAGTCACAGTTACTATTTTTGCACTGTAGTAAATAACAGTAACAAAGTCACAACTGTTGTCCCAGTAAACAAAAAAGTAACTACAGTAATATATTTCACAGTAACTTACTGTAGTATATCACAATTATTGAAGTCACATCTGTGAAATTTCACAGTAAATTTGTAGTACTGCAATAAAAACAGTAAAAAAAAAAAAAACAACAAATGATTAATATTACTATTAACATTTTATTTGCTATATTAAATAACAGTAATTAAGTCATAACCGTGAAATATCACAGTAGATATTTTTTACAGTAACTTACTTGGCTACTTAGTACCTGTCAATTACTGTTATTTATTTTACTGTAATTTACTGACTACTTACTGGCAGTTAGTTACTAGTATTTATTTCACATGAATTACTGATTACTGACAAATAATAATAATTATTATTATTATTATTTATTTATTTTTACAGTGTAGCTATAATACTTTTAACCGTTTCATCTCATGAACTATTTTGTTCTCAAGAATCTTCCCCTCACCAGACAGGAAGCAGATTCTGTCATAAAAGAGATATTTTCTGGCGCCGTGACGGTTTGGCCTCAGGTAGAACAGGCTCCGCCCCTTAAACGGCTGACATGGATCTGAACGTCGGAGCCAGGATCCATCTGCGCTGATCTCACACTGGTCGTCGTCGCGGATCGGCTCAGAGGGTTCAGCGCCTCAAGATCCGGTTCATCAGGTACGTTCATGTGTCAAATAAAAGTCGTGGGAATGTTCTGGGTTTCTTTTCAATAAAACGGTTCCAGCGCCGTGGAGCGCCGATTTTCACGCAGGAGCTCGCTCCAACAGGCCCGGCTGGAATGTGTTTTAAAAGTCTTATGAAATATATACATGTGGAGGAATGCTGCGAGGAGCAGGAAGAAAATTACAAACGTTTCTCCTCAATAAGAGGAGCAGGCGACCCGCAAGAACCCGACCAAACAAACCTCAGCAAACAGATGAGACCGTAAACAAACACTCGGGACGGGGTTCGGTTCTGGAGGGTCCACAGGGTCACCGACGGGGGTTAAAGGAAACACGGGAGAAGGGGAATTCTGAAAATTAATCCCGGTGGATCTATGGGTTATAGAACGTAATAGGGGACGTGAGGATGTGTTTACACAATGTCATGTGACGTGAGGATGTGTTTACACGATGTCATGTGACGTGAGGATGTGTTTACACGATGTCATGTGACGTGAGGATGTTTACAGGATGTCATGTGACGTGAGGTTGTGTTTACACGATGTCATGTGACGTGAGGATGTTTACAGGATGTCATGTGACGTGAGGTTGTGTTTACACGATGTCATGTGACGTGAGGATGTTTACACAATGTCATGTGACGTGAGGATGTGTTTACACGATGTCATGTGACGTGAGGATGTTTACACAATGTCATGTGACGTGAGGATGTGTTTACACGATGTCATGTGACGTGAGGTTGTGTTTACACGATGTCATGTGACGTGAGGATGTTTACAGGATGTCATGTGACGTGAGGTTGTGTTTACACGAGGTCATGTGACGTGAGGTTGTGTTTACACGAGGTCATGGGACGTGAGGATGTGTTTACACGATGTCATGTGACGTGAGGATGTGTTTACACGATGTCATGTGTTTACAAGAACAAGATGTTTTTATGGGTTCGTTTGTTGGATCGGTTCTGTACTGCTGGATTTCCTCTACTATGGCCCACATAAACTTAACCAGCACATAGACTCACTGTTTGGTCTTTGGGGTCACAGGGTCGACTAAGACCCTCCAGAATTCCAACAATGGGACCAGTTGGAGTGGCGGACCCTGGTATCGGGTCTGTTCTGAATCAAAAACAGCATGACATCAGCGATGAGTCGTGAGTCCTGCGACGGCGGTGCCTCGGGTGAATGGGGTCACCCATAATGCACCTGTGCAAGCAGTGAGCCTGAAACCAGAGAGCTCCAGCCCAAACAGAGAACAAGCTCCTCAGAACCGCCTCACAGCGAGGGATCTGACAGTTCCTGGTCTTCATCACCGCCGTCCTGGTTCTCCAGGAGTTCATTTTCCGTTTTTGATTCTTTATTCTCTCGTTTTAAGTCTATTAAAGTCGTAAACATAGATTCTAATATGTCTGTTTATTAATAATAATAATAATAATAATACATTTAACTTATAACGACCTTTACGTTTGGATCATATCTCAAAGTGCTACAAAGTAAAAGCAGATAAAAGCATCAATAAAAAGAATAATAATAATTGTATTATATGTATCGTAGTAGCGCTGCCTCTAGTGGCCAAATTATTATATTATATATTTTCCCAAATTTCATTTCATTTCGTAATGAAATATCTTAGACACTCCTAACTTCTTTATATAATGACAAATTTTAATGTTGAATTATTTTGGGAAATGGTCAATTTTCCTGAGATTACTTCAACATTAACAAGTTCAGAATAAAGTGACATATTTAAACCCTTTTGATAAAAGCATGTTTTTAGAAAACTGACCATTATTGGACCATTATTGGACTTTTTGTGCTGGTATCAAGTTAGATAGTTCTGTTCCGTGAGTACTCACATGCTTTGTGTCCTCGCTGGCCCTTTCTTTGACATGTGGTGTCCCTCAGGGCTGCATCCTTGGCCCCTTCTTATTTAGCACTTACACGCTGCTATGAGGTGGCGCTGCTTCCCGTCCAACCTCCTAGCCTGTAGCCTGAGGGCTCTGTAGGTTTATCTGCTAGTTGAAGGAATGTTGAGGAAAACTGTTTCCCATAAATCATCAGGAACTTTATTTTTTTCCCTGAAAAGTCACGGATGTAAAAGGGGTTGTCATCGACGCGTCCGCTTTAGTTGATTCATGTTAACCCCATAACTCAAAAACAGTTTCACGGATCATTTTCAAATTTTGGACCCACGTAGACCGTAGTGTGAGGAAGAACCGGAGCGATTTTGTGAAAGATCGGTTGTATTTTTCTGACACCAGGGGGAGCTCTCTCTCCAAAAGTTTTCAGGACATAATTTCTCAATGATTTGTCCGGTTTAGTCCAAATTTGGTGCGTTTTGATCAACTTGAGGAGGTCTACCTTTTGTACTGTGTGCTTTACTCTAATAACTCATATTTTACAGTCTAGGGGGAACTTTTTACAACAAAAAAAACTGTTTTTTCGACATAACTTCTTAACCGTCGGCCCGATTTAGTCCAAATTTGGTGCGTATGAATCGAATCAAGGAGACCTATCGTGTCTTTTACTCTATTTGTTCATATTTTACTCACTTTGTGGAGCTTTTTCATTATTATTAAACAAGTAATACTGAGGACATAACATCATGTTTAATTTGAAGAGTTCATTCATGGGGATTGCTTGTACAACGCAGGGGATTGGGGGCTTGTCAGGGCTATACCCTTGCTGTCAGGGAGGACGCCATAGGTCGAGTTATTCACGTTCTGTTAGGAAGGAGTTCGTCTCCACACTCCTCCTTGTCTTCCATCAACCTCCCTCTTTTAGAGGCAGCGGTATCCTGAGGTGGTCTCTGACTGACGGCGACCTGCTGGCCCCAACTAGACTCCACAACCAGCCGGGCCACACCAGAACTAATAACAGGAGTGATACTGATCCTCTCTGGAGCCATGTTTTCCTTCCACTGAGGGGGTCTTCAAACACGGACCCCACAGCTGTAACAACACAGGAGGCCCAGCAGAGGGTTCGGACTCCGGCTGACGTCCAGGTGTCTCTCGGGAAGCAGCGTCAGAGTTATGAGCTCATATTTTCCCTGTCAGTAAACTCCTGTGGCGATGAAGGTTCTCACTGACTGTCCTCTGAGGACGAAGACAGGATGAAGACCATGTCTTAACACAAAACCCCTCAGGAAGACGTTCACCAGGTGAGGACAGTTGGACATGGGGTCAAACATTCTGGCCATGGCCTGATCCAGAGACCCGGCACACGTCGTCCGGCAGATTGTCCTATCCAAGAATCTATGATGATGATGTCATCAAGTATCGAGTCACATGATGAAGTTTCCGTTCATAGATATATTTATATACTTGAAAAGTTGGGGATGTGATCCCTCGTGTTGACGTGATATCCCCAAAACAATTTCATGGATCAATTTCAAACTTTATACCCACATAGACTTTAGTGTGAGGAAGAACTGAATTGATTTTGAGAGACGTAAGTCATCTAATATCAACACTAGGGGGAGCCTTATCTTGTTTCACATTTTATTCTAGTAGATCACATTTTACCATGAAAAACAGTTATTTTTAAAGACATAACTCAAAAACAATGACATGGATCATTGTCCAACTTTATACCCACATATCCCTCAGTGTGAGGAAGAAGTGGAGTGATTTTGAGAAAGGTCGGTTGATATTTCCGACACAAGGGGAAACTTTTCCAGGCCATGATTTCTCCCCCGTTGGTCCGGTTTAGTCCAGATCTGTCACATATGAATGGACTTGAAGACGTTCATCTTGTTTATATCGTATTTTACAATAGAGGAGTTCAATCAGGGAGGATCGCTGGTACAACACAGGGGATTGGGGACTTCTCTGGGGATATTCCCTTGCTGGCGCGGACGACAGCGTGGGACCGGTTCTATAGGATTCTGCCGTGTTTATAACCAGCAGTCAACTGTCTGCCAAGAATCTTCGTGTTTCTCTTTGTGGTTCGGGTTATGAAGAAGCCATAAATTGTCAAATCGTCACTTTGGGCTCCATCGCAGCGGCGAGGAGGAAGGGTCACGTTTCTCTGGCGCTAGGAGATCTGGGGAAGGCGGGACTTGTCTCCTGATTGACACGCTCTGCAGCTGGAAGTCCCTCTGCTGTCAGGCGACGCAGGACCACTTCTCACTTTCTAAAATGTCACGGGGGCGGGGAGAGGGAAGTGAAACTGCTCGTCTTCCTCTCGACACGTCGGTCGTGGTTCTGCGGTAGAGTCCAGATTCTCCTCTCTCTGTGGCGCCGCTTGGATTCCTGGTTCCGGACCGCTCTGTCATCGAGATGAATTAAACCTCCTCTGAAATTAATTCCACAGTGTAAATCAGCAATCACGCAAATCTCGACTGCAAAAATATGTTTTTTGTAGTTCTGATGGCTTTATCATCCCCCATCATCATCATCACCGTCATCATCATCATCATCACTCCTCTCTTTACATGACAGCGGGTCGCTGCTGATGGAAACCAGGTGTTCCTCTCTGACATCATTAGACAGGCTGATTAAATTTGCTCTCATCAACACGATGGAGGAGGAGGAGTTATGAGAGGTTGTGAGGAGGAGACCTAACATCACGCTCGTTTTCTCCTCCGTTTTTCGCCACCTCCTCTCCGACCAGTGTGATGTATCGTAAAACGTATATTTTCCCTCCCTCCCCTCTCCAGCTGTGAAAATATTTTCCCTGTCAAACATCTGTTGGAGGAATGTGGGGACTGCTTCCTGTCAGCAAAGCTGCTGAACGCTAAGCCCCCTCCTCCCGGCTGCCTCCTCCCTCCTCCCTCCTCCCGGCTGCCTCCTCCCTCCTCCCTCCTCGCTGCTTCCCACAGCGGGGTCCCACGACTTCTCCAAACCTCTCCCAGCGTCCTTAGACTCACTCGTAGGCTTTGATGTGTGAAAGATGGAGTGCGCAGCAGTTTGAACGGCGTCTAAATCACTTATTGATATATTATACACTGTAAAAAAATATTTATAAAAATAATCTATTACTCAGACTGGAACTCTGGGTTGTATTTACTTCCATTTCTTCATCACCGGCTCATATATTTTATTCTTTTCTTGTCTTGCCTCTTTATTCACATAAACACTAATAAGCCAAAACATTAAAACCACCCATCTAATATTTCATAGATGTCTTCTTCAGTAAAAATAAATACGTCAGATTTAATGTCGGAACTTTCCATCAGAAACAGCATTAAATTCCTCCGTAAACAAATTCAGTATAATTAATGGTAAAATACCACGAAACAACATCCCGTAAACCTCTTTATAAAAACGTTAAAGAACATGACAGGAAGTTACAAAACAAAACATTAAAAAATAAACAGTATTTCACAACTATTTCATTTCCCTACAAATGAAGGGAAGATCTTCCTAAATGGTTTAAGTCTTTTTTTTTACTATAAATTTTAATGTTCAAACCAGCAAAATCTGTAATTTTTACCAAAACACACTTTAAGAATGATTATTTCATTCTTACATTACGACATTTTTCTAGCATTCTATCAAAGTTTCTGTATTTTAACTGTTGAATTCTGTTTCAACATATTCTAACTCTTAAAAAACATAAAGTTATCGGCTGTTTTGAATTTTAGCATCTCTTACTGTTGCCATTTGTCATGTAAAAACATTGTTTTTCAAAAAATTTAATTCCCTATAGGGAGTCAAATATGATGTAAAATACGGTAAAATACAGTATTTTCTGCATAGATCTCCTTGAGTCGATACATAAAAACCAAATTTGGACTAAATCGGATCAGGAAGTTATGTCTGACCAACGGTTGAGAAATGAAGGTTAGATAATTTGGGAATTTTGGAGGTGAAGCTCCCTCTAGTGTTGGAAATATACAACTGAAGTTTACCAAAAACGTTCCAGTCCTTCCTCGCACTAAGTTCTATGTGGGACTACGATTCAAACAAGTTGCATGAAACGGTTTTTGAGATATCGCGCTAACAAGAAGGATCTACGGAGGATGCGGCGGCGGCGGCGCTAACGATTACACGACTTTTCCGCCATAATAAATGCTAAACATTCGCCTGTCAGTGGTTATAAAGTTATGGATGATTGCTGTATTTATAGTCTTTTCTAAGGACCCCATTTCTTCCTGATCTGACCCCACCCACTGACAGCTATCACAATCAGCGTGATGCTAACTGACATTAGCTGACTGTGTTCAACTATCAACAAACGTTTAAAACCCAGTTTTTTTTTTCTCTTTCTGTCTCAAAAATCGCTGAACACGATGAATTTGTCGTTTGCAGTTTTCACCCGCTCACTTTTCCATTTAGGACATAAACACTGAAGAGGAAATGTGGTTAATTTGACTTTCTATGCTTTCTAAAACTGAAAGGTAACATATTCAGTTTCATGAAACGGTTTCCTGTCTTCTACAATTCAAATAAGTTCTGGCTGCGCTGAAGGTCCGACACATTCATTCCAAATGTGTTGGAATACGGATCTGTTCACAAAAAACGTTCATCGCACCGCTATAACAGTTGGAAATAAGTCAACCGTTCGTGGTGGACAGGAAATGCTGGCGGCGTTTTCACCGCGTTTACATATTTGTGGTTTGAATCCTACAGGGAGACTCTTAACGAGACGGAGACGGCGAAGGCATGAAGGTATGTAGTGGCGATGGATTCCCCTCGGCGGGAGGTTAAAGAGGAAAAAAAAACTTTATTGACATTTACTGTAAATTCACCGTCGATGGCCGTAGGTTTAAATAAAGCGGATTAGTTTTATGTTGATGAGGTCGTTACTCGGAGGCCTGGAAGGCTCTGAAAAAAACCCACAGGGTCCCCCTTACAGAAATAACTCCTCCTATTAACCCCTCGCATCCTCCACTGGGTGGCGCCGGCGTCGTCCGTGTGTATTGTATTCTGAGAAACGGGCCACCTGCTGTGGTCGGTGGTGAGCGGCGGTGTTATCAGAGGAGGGGGGGGGGGTCCGGTGTTGGACTTTGGACGGTGTCTGGGGTCTGAGCATCTGGACCTCAGAACAGGGTTCCCATGAATCAGGTTGGGTCCTGGCGTTAGCGGGCCCGCTCCTCGCTGTTCTGCACCAACT
The DNA here is from genome assembly GCA_009660295.1 of Lophius piscatorius. Lineage (NCBI taxonomy): Eukaryota > Metazoa > Chordata > Actinopteri > Lophiiformes > Lophiidae > Lophius > Lophius piscatorius. Next base: position 51,717 of record VRLP01001876.1, read on the forward strand.
TCCACTTCCACCATCATCCAGCTCTGGGAGGAGAACCTCTGAGTCCACCATCTCATCAGGAGCAGGTCCAGATGATGTCAGGAGTACCTTCAGGTCAAACCCACTACTGAGACACATCAAGAGTTGTTGGATCAGAAACTACGATTTCAGTTTCTTCACCCTGGTTCTGGGTCTGATTAAGAATCCAGTCCTCAGTGGGTTCATGGTTCTGTTGTCTATTTAGGTCTTTTCTCTCTTTTTATGATATTTTGTTCAGGTAGATCCGATTTCAGGGTTCCACTATTTATTATTCTAATTTGATTTTTTGAGGAACGTGTTTCTTTTCTAACAAACAAAAAAACTTCTGGAAGCAGTTCTATCCTCTCAGAACTTCTGACCGGGTTCCGGACTGAACCTTTTTGGATCCCTCCTTAAAGCCGGTGAGCGTCTGACTGTAATGACTGTGATTGTGAGGATTTCACTTTAAAATAGAACCTCGTCTCTTCGGTCCCTGTTACACACCGACCCGGTTCACAAAGCCCGGGCCCAGCTGCACCATTGTCTTTCCCAGGGGGGCCCTGACTGATTACAGTGGTTGCCTCCTGCTCTTCCTGTCTCAGAAGCGCTTGTTTCGAGCAGCTTGTCCGCCCATTGGCTTCCCTCTGGTGGGGTGATTATGGTTCAGATGTGCGCAGCGAGGATACGCCGTTAAATCTGCGCTAATCGCCACCGCCCCCCGCCGCCGCCGCCGCCAGAACCTCAGCTCAGGATAATGACCTCCGACTTCCTGCCAGGACTCGCAGAAGGATCCCGTCCATCTGAGCAGGCTTGTGAAATAATCTCATTATGGAGCTACTGAGATCCTTAATCCTTTTAAGGTCTAGCTCAACCGTTTGGTTGGTTGAGCAGATTTTCAGTCACTACGCATTTATGCGAAACAGTAGTGGGCCGAGGACGGAGCCAGGGGGGACACCACTGGGCGAAGGTGTTGAGAAAATCCCAGTTGATAAATTGGATTTTTTTTTTTTTTTCATACGAGAAAAGAATGTGACTGAACCTGAGGGGTCCGAGGACGGAGCCCTGAGGCAGACCCCAGGTCACAGGTGCCACTCAGAACTAGAATTATGTAAATGAAATAATACTAAATAAACATTAAACTAGTAATAAATAGATAAGTAATAAGATATATGTAAGATAATATATCAAATATTTTTTGGGATTATTTAAATTACTCTTGATTAAACAAGCGTTAATTTTATGCGTAATTTAAAGTATATAAATGAATAAATGTCACAAATAAACATTAAAGGACATTAAAGGCTTAGATTAAAAAAGAATTGGGATGTTTGCTAAAACCTCAGACCAGCTCACCTGCATTGATGGTTCTGGACTGAAGGAGCAGAACCCGGACAGAATCTTGAGTCCAAACAGACGGACTCCTTTAAAGGAACACTGGGCTTTTATTTCAGTCAGATCAGACAGGATGAAGAAGATGAATCATTTATTACAGATGATGTTTGATAATGAGTCTGTGGAGATTCTGATCCACGGGTCTCAGCTCTGAGCAGCAGCAGGAACACTGGTGGTGGTGGCTGATGACTCTGCTGAGACTGAAGAATGATGATGATGGTGATGATAATCATGACGATGATGAGGAGGATGATGATGAGGTTGATGAGGATTATGATGGTGATGATGATGATGATGATGGTGATGTTGATGGTGAGGCTGATGATAATGATGATCATGATGATGATGAGGATGGTGATGTGATGGTGATGGTGATGGTGATGATGATGATGATGATGATGACGATCATTATGATGGTGATGTGATGCTGATGGTGATGATGATGATGATGATGACGATCATTATGATGATGATGTGATGGTGATGGTGATGTTGATGATGATGATGATGATGATGATGAACTAACGATGAAGGTGTGTGACAGTGATTGGACCGGTGAGGCTGCCTGATTAAGTGCAGCTGAGGAGGGGTTATAGTGGTATGAGCGGTTCTGTGGTCCGAGTGTGTGAGAGGATAGTCTTCCTGACTGAACTTCTGATAGATCTCCATATTCTCTGTCCTACACTCTCAGCATCGACGCCCCCCCCCCCTTCTGCCTCTCTGGGCGGGTCGAAGGTTCTTCAGCCAACAGAACCTCGGTGCGTTTACGCCAACAACCATCGTCTCCACCTCAAATATTTGTGAAATAAAGATTTGGGTCAGCTCTGATGACGGGTTCTGGCTCTTTTCTGGCGGAGGAGCCTGAAAACGAAGAGTACTTTTTTGTGGAATGCGGCTCTTCAGGTCCTCGTTATGAGTCACGCCAGAGAGTTAATGTTAGTCCAGAACCGAGGGGCTGTAACCAGAACCAGCTGCGTATGTGTTGATTATGCCCCAGTGGATAGAAAACTGCTGTGGGCTCTGGTTCCTCAACAGCTGGCTGTACTGTACTCGGTTCTACGGAGGAGGAGGAGGAGGAGGAGGAGGAGGAGGAGGAGGTGAACGTAAGGAAGGACCTCTCAGTATTCTCGAGGAGTTCTATCCCAGAGTTCTATCACAAACCGGCCCATGTTGGATCCTTTTCAAGGTCCCGTGATCAAAGCTGCCTTGAAACATTGAACGACTCAGACGTGGGTCGGTTCTGGACTTTATTACACGGTTCTGGAGTTTTTTACATGAACACGAGTAAAACTCGTGGATTTTCCAATCGGACCGGGAAGAAAATAGTCTGAAAGTCATCCTCGACACAAAGGATTAAATATACATTTAAATAAAAGGAAACACGGAAAAATTAGAATATTAATAATATTCTAATTTTATATTAAAGAATTTGACTATTATTAATATTGTTCTATTTTTGGTCTTTTATATGTTGAAGGTTTTTACAGCTTATAAAACAAAAAATACAAGAAATATAAATGTATGCATGTTTAGGCTAAAGAGCAAGGGGCCGAGGACAGAGCCTTGGGGGACGCCTCAGGTCCAAAACCACCTACAACAACTTATTTTTGGGCTTTTTAAAGCGTTAGAAGAGTTACTAAAACATAGATATGTAACGTGATATAACCATAGAACGTGTAAAATAGTTTTCTACAAACAGGTTTCAGATTAAAAACAGTTAAGATATTTAACCTTATAATGAAAAAATAAGTAGCTACTTATTTTTATAGTTAGCTTATAGTTAGCTACTCTAATAAAAAAAACATTTGTAATTTCTATTTAAAATGTTTTTTTTTTTTAAAGACATATTTTTATAATAATTTGTAAAATGAGTTTCTAAAATACGCAGTTTTGTTTTTTCTCACGTGAGGACATGAAAGGGTTAATTAGCGTATCGTAGCATCGGGTTCTTCTCTGACGCTGTGAGGAGCTTCTGGTCCTGAGAGATAATAATCGGAGGAGGAGGAGATTCAATCTCTCCTCAAACCTCCGACACACAAAGCTCTTACGTTCACGGCCGCCATGTTTGTTTTCTGGGCGTCAGCAGCAGGCGATTACTCCCATGATGCTTTGTGCTGATGTTTGGGGGGGGGTTTGGTGTCTGCATCCATGTTCTCTTCAACACCAAACATCTGAATATTTCATTTCCAGACTCAATATTCCATAGATTCCTTTCACTTCACCTCAACCTCGACCTTCACCCGTTCTCCTGGTGAAGCATTGGAGCCCTGATCTGACTGGAGCGTCCGTGAGGGATGTGTCATGTGGTGAGCTGTCAGCAGAGCGCCGACGCTGCAGGAAAGGTCTGACCCGTCACCACAGGGGGGGGAGATCTCTGAGGAGGTTCGATCAGATTCCTCTCAGGTTTGAGGTGGACATCTTCTTCATCGCTGGAGCTGAAGAAGATGTGGGGGGTGGAGGTGTGACGGGTTTGTGATTGATTATACATTACAGCGCCATCATATGAAGATGGCGCCGCTCAGCCCGACCCCCCAGCAACAACATCAGTCCGGATTCTCTGAATGAACGCTTCCAGCGCTATACCCACTGATCGGCCATAACATTATAACCACCGCCCTCACAGTGTCTCAGTCCCCTTTCTTTTTTCAAGGCATGACCTCCAACCAGATCTCTGAAGGTGAGCAGTGGTATCTGGTACCAGGACAATAGTGGAGGCCGGGTCAGAACCTTGAACTGGTTGTCTTGTTCCCCCCATCCCTGAGGCAGTCCTGCAGTGAGTCAGGGAGCTTCATCCTGCTGGAAGATGATGATAATCCAAGCCACACCCATTTCCATAAAGGGCGTGGCTTGGTCCTCAGCAGGGATGAGGTACGAGCTACGTGTCAAAGGAAGATCCACATGACTAAGGACTCCTGGTTTCCCAACAGAACACGGTCCAAAGTGATTTTAATAATATTAGGAAGTTTTTTGACAAACATTTACATTTTTGTTTTTATTGTGATACATTTTTACATGTTTTTCTCTCTTTTCCCTCTTTAGTAGTGCCTCTGTTCTGGATTTAAGAACATTTTGACTTTTCATGAAGATTACAGTCAATATTTAAACATTTTACGATGAATTGTCTCTTTAAGTTAGATTGAAAAACTCAATTTGAGTTTTTTTGAGATATTTTCAAGATTCTTTGAACAAACAAGAAAAAATACTCCTGCCTAAAAACGAGAACCTTAAATCTCCTCTGATCTTCTCAAAATGCATAAAACATCTCTGAAGGTTCCACAGTGGACCTCCGTGGATTCCTCAGGTCCAAGATGGAGGCGCAGTGGAAAACGTTTGTGGGTCATCTTTCTGCTGTCATCAGACAAAAGGTTCTCCGCTCTGATGGATGAAAGCCTGCACCTCCTCAGGAGGAGATCTCAAGCAGTAGATGATGCATAATTCATAGCTGGAGGTTCTCCTCTTCATCTCCGGCTCTAATTTAAAGCAGGAAGATGAGTGTTCACCCAGCACGACACCCCTGGAGGAGATTAAATGCTCCTTCATTGCCCGCCCCGCTCTATAATTGCTGTTTAGCTGCAGCCATAAGACTGGATCAGTGAGCCGGGCCAGAACTCCAGATTTATGATCGGCCACTTTTTTTTCCCACTCAGTATTTCTGAGGGAACCTGGCAGGGATCCCATCCTGCAGCAAATGGGAAACAAAAGATGAAGAGAGCCTCCTTCCTCCTCCTGGAGGCCCGGGTTGGGGGGGGGTGGAGAAGTTGCAGCTGCTTCCTGCAGCTCATAGTAGGAGCAACACCGCCCCCTAGAGTGTCTGCTGCCGAGGTGGGGGCAGACGGGGAGAAACGCTGATCATGACAGATCAGATAGTGGATCTCCACTGGGACTGATTCAGGGCTTAGATGTTGACAAAGCAGTGTGTGTGTGTGTGTGTGTGTGTGTGTGTGTATATCTGTGCGTGTATCTGTGTGTGTGTGTGTGTGTGTGTGTGTGTGTGTGTGTGTGTGTGCGTGTGTGTGTGTGTGTGCGTGTATATCTGTGTGTGTGTGTGTGTGTGTGTGTGTAACACTCATTAAGAACAGATCCAGCAGTTTTAAGGTTAATTGTTCATCATAGGAGATTTTTCTCATGTTCCTGATTCATTTCTTATTTCTCCCTCACAGTTAACATCTAGAATATCTCTCTATGCCTTCAGAAGTAAGAGGGAGAAAAAAGAACCATTTAAAAAAAGACTACTCAGGGAAAATTTGCTTGATAAGATTTCTTAAAATGAGATTTTTGATAAATGATAAATGATAAATGAATGAATGAATGAATGAATGAATGAATGAATCTTGAAATAAGCTGGTAAATCAAAATTTTAACTATTTTTTACTAATATGAGGAAGTTTTATTTTCAGAATGACCCAGTAATACTTACATGTTTGTATTTTCTTCCCTTTTTTCTTTACTTTGTTTTACTCTAATATGTGAAGCTGCTTAAAATTGTACTTTCACTTTTTGACCAGTAGGGGGCGTCCCTATCCTCAAAGCCCACCAGGTTTCAAAACTCAAGAATTCCAGATAGAACTTTAAAGGTTTGTGCTCATTGATGTGTGTGTGTGTGTGTGTGTGTGTGTGTGTGTGTGTTTGCATGTGTCTGTGTATGTGTGTGTGTGTGAGCATGTGTATGTGTGTGTGCGTGTTGCGTGTTTGTCTGTGTGTGTGTGAGTGTGTCTGTTCGTGCGTGTGTGTGTGAGTGCGTCTGTTCGTGCGTGTGTGTGTGTGTGTGTGTGTGTGTGTGTGTGTGGGTGTGTGTGTGTGTGTGTGTGTCTGATAGCGGGACACAGTTCTTCTCTCACACTCTTCAGGAGGGTTTCCTGCTTCTCATCCCACCACAGCTCCGTTCAGCGGCCCCTCTGTTATCTGTCACGTAACTCGTCACTCTGCCGGTCCAACACTTCCTCTCCGGCCTGGAGTTCTTGAGTGTTCTGCTGATGGAGCACTTCCTGTTCTCAGTCGCTCTACAGAGCAGGATCATCTCCGTCTGCTGAAGGTGGAGCTGGGAGTGTGAAGAACTCACAGGAAGTAGTGCGTCGTCTCCCTCCAGCAGAGCCCCCACCTCAAAGAGTCACGACTCACGAGGGGCTCCAGCTTCTCAGGATGTCTTGATAGTTCCGATCATTTATCTTGACTGACAGTTTGGAGAGAGGCGGGACATGGTGGGAGAGATGACAGGCAGCAAAGATCTTCAGCTCAGTGGCGGATCTAGGATTTTTCTACATCCGGGGCCAAATTTTACACAGAGGGGCCGAATGCATGTTGAACACCCCTCAAGTTTTCTGAACAATCAATATATGTGTAAATATTGTAAATGTTTTATCTGCACAGGAGACATTTGATCTGTCAGAATGTCTCCTGTGCAGCTGTGGGGGACAAACCGTCCCCAATGAGTCGGTCCATCGCTGGACTGGACCGCAGGACTCAGTGATGGACTCAGAACTAAGTGGGAAAATATAGTTGCAGGTCCACAACAGATGGACGTATGAATGAAGCAGTGAGTTCAATCTGAGCGACGGCGTGAGACAGAAACCCAGAAGATGTTAGTGAGTCCTCTGAGAGGAGACGGCTGACGGATCTATATCACGGATCTGCAGAACCTCAGCAGCTGGAGCGCCGTCTGTGTGCGCGGGTCCCGGACGAATGCTCGTATTCATCCCCGACCCGGCAGATGGATGACGACATGTGACCACAGTGAAGGATGTTGGGAGTTATTCCCAGATTTCTGCTCACATAAATCTTTACAGCCCCGAAGACTGGGGAATGTTACGGGTCGTCCACCGCGGACCCGTCGTCTTTGTGTCAGAACTCAGGATCCATTTCATGGATCATCTTCAGATTTCATACACACATTGACCTCAGTTCCAGGAAGAACTGGACGGATTTTGGGAAAGGTGGGCCATATATATCCACACTAGGGGGAGCTCTGTTTCCAAAAGTGTTCAGGTGATAATTTCACAACCGTTGGCCCGATTTAGTCCAAATTGGTTCCTATGACTCGACTGGAGAAGATCAATCAAGTATGCATCCTGTTTTACTTTATATTTCATGTTTGACTCTCTTTGTGGAGATGTTTTACAACCACAAAAAATACTGTGGACATAACATTCAAGGTGAGGGGTTCAAACAGGGGGATTCCTCGTACGAAGCAGGGGGTTGGGGGCTTCTTATATATGCTGTCGTGGATGACAGAGTGGGCCCGGTTTGATAAATTGTTTTCATCTCTTATTTTCCCACCAGTTTAAAAAACAAACCCTCCACTGGTCTGAGCTTCCTTCAAGGGGGGGCTGGACCGCTGGACCTCCACTTCTAGAGGGGCCAGTTGGACGTGGACCAGACACGTCCAACCAGGAGACTCCTGGGTAGACCCAGAACTCTCGAGAAGGACTATATATCTGGGGAAGAATGAGCTGGAAGCTGTTCCTGGGGAAGGGGACATCTGGAATAACCATCTCGGATTAGTGGAACGTTGATAACATGATATTGAGTTCAGACAGCCGGTACCGCTGCAGCGATGTCTCGTGGAAGCCGGTCTGCTGAACGTGCCTTTGAGCAAACACACAGGAAATCACACACCGGCACGCCGCTGCCAACATCCACACATCAGATTTGTGGCCCTCCGTCGGAGAGGCTCAGCTTTCAGTGAGAAACGGCTCAGGAGAGCCGAGGTTCCATTTTCACACCGTGTCAGACCCCCGCTGTAAATCTTCCTCCTCGCATCTGGTTCTGATCAACGCCAAGACGGAGCGGCTCCTCCTCCTGGAGGAGTCCAGATCTCACACCCTGAGACGCTGCAGTTGGACGTGTTTTCCAGGACGCTGCCTGACGCTCGTGTCTAAAACATTACTGCCTGCGTGAATCTCAAATATTTACTTCCACAGGACAAAGATCCTTAAATGGAGGCGACCACACACTCCGACAAAAAAACACAGGCAGGATCTTAAAGGTGCAGTCTGTAAAGTTAAAGCATATCTCTTTGAGCAAATAGAATAATATTCCTAATTTGTGCATAATCAGCTGAGAATGTAAATATTTTTTTTAATGTTTTTATATATCACCACTTCAACGGTTTCACGAGTTTGGTCTTCATGCTTACCTTTATCGACGCTGAAATCTCTACGTCCGAACTTGGACCTGCTCTGATTACATCCTGGTAAGTCTCTCACCATGCCCCCCGCTGTCAGACGAACATGGAGGTCTTTGTCATCTCTTGAGTTTATTTGAGCTTAAACAATTTCTTCCCTGAAAAGTCGGGATCGGCCGCCGCTGCCGCACATCCTTCGTGTTAACGCGATAACTCAAAAACTGTCTGATGGATCGTTTTCACATGTTATGGCCACGTAGACCTTAGTGGAAGGAAGAACTGGATTGATTTTAGGAAATTTCAGCTCTATATTTTCAACACTAGGGGGAGCTTTATCCACAAAGATTACATCATTTTTCATTTTTCGCCCCAAAAAATAAAAACACTGTTTTTCGGACATCGCTTTAAGTTCAGTTTGGGTTCAATCAGGGGGATTGGTTGTAGAACGCAGGGGACTGGGGGCTTTCTACCCTTGTTGTCGGGGACACAGACACACAGAATGTGTGTGTGTATATATGAAGGGTAACTGAAAGTGTGTCCGTATTTGTGTGTGTGTGTGTGGTATGTGTGTGTTTATGTGTGTGTGGTATATGTGTGTATTGTGTTTGTGTGTGTGTGATTTGTTTGTGTGTGTGTGTGTGATATGTGTGTGTGTGTGGTATGTGTGGAGGGTGTAAGGGGACACCATGTTGGCGGGGGCTGACCTGCCGGACCCTCTGACCTCTCTGGATGCCGTTCTCCTCCTGCCCTGATCTGAAGGTGAAACTGAAGCCCGGCGTTCTTGAGTCAGGATTAATCTGGGTTCAAAATAAACCTGAACATGAAACAAACTCCTTGTTCTTCCTCAGAGGAATAAATCTCCTTTAGACTTTTTTCACTTGTTTTCCCTCCTGGTTTTAAGGAACATCTCAAAAAGGTTCCTGGTGGATTTCATCTTCAGTGTGACGGAGATCCAGCAGACAATCATTATGAGAACGACCCATCGGAGTCTTCCTCGTCTTCATATTTCTGCACTGTCTTCCAAGATTTAAGTTTAGATCATTTCTTTTCACATTTATTACATTTTTAAATTTTCATACAGAACTTTTCAAAACTCAGAAATGATCCTGGATCATTTAATATACAGATAAAGTGAGCAGAGGTCATGTGTCGCCCGCAGAGGTCATGTGATGCTCAGCAGAGGTCATGTGATGCTCAGCAGAGGTCATGTGTCGCCCGCAGAGGTCATGTGACGCCTGCAGAGGTCATGTGACGCTCACGCCGCGGCTGGATGAAGCCTGCAGCCCGTTGCACCGTGTCGTTGGTGGAGCGTCAGTCAGGTCCAGACCCGGCCGGTGCCGGTGATCACATGACTGATTCAGAAGAATAGGTTGGTAGCCGGAACCCCCACCCGGGGAAAACAGAGCAGTCCTCCATCATCCAGCACCAAAAGTCCGACTGGCCTTAGCTGTTTACGCTCAGAATCCCGGTGTGGGTCGGGCCGAACACAGAGGGGACGTCCAACCGCGGCTGAAGGAAGCCCAACATCGCCTCTCCGCTGGGTTGGCGCCGTCCTCCTCGTGTCGGCCACGTTGAATGAACGTTTCACAAAGGCTAAAATTGGACTCAGAGGAGCAGAACCGAGTCTCCAGTCCCTGTCAAGACAGCAATTAACTATGTTATGGTTCTGGAGTCTCTTCATCAGCGCGTTGTGGGCCGCTTTAGAGAGAAGATGAAAGACGGCGCCGCCTCTGTCGGCTTAAAAACAGGCAGAATCGGTGAAAGCAGAATAATTCTGGATTCTTGCTGCTGATCAGACCCAGCTTATATTTTTGAATGCATTTTCCCAACAGAACCCCAACGTGTGATTCTAGCCGACCCGTATCTCTGTGCTGTAAAATAAAATATTCATCCAGATTTACTCCAAAATAAAGTGGTTCCTTCTTTTGGACCAGGCTCACCTTTTCGTCCGGCCTCATGATCATCTGTTCAGGACTTTATGCAGAAATGAGCCAAGTTGAATCCTCCGGCAGCCCAGAGGCTGCTGGGAAGGATGCTGGCGGCCGAGCCGAGTTGAATCCTCCGGCAGCTCAGAGGCCGCTGGGAAGGATGCTGGCGACCGAGCCGAGTTGAATCCTGCGGCAGCTCAGAGGCCGCTGGGAAGGATGTTGGCGGCCGAGCCGAGTTGAATCCTCCGGCAGCCCAGGGAGCTTTTTCTTCTTCTTTTACCTCCTAGCGTCTAGTTAATAAAGATTTATGTGCAGTTTGTTGCTCAGAACCGCCAGAGGAGTCAACT
>VRLP01001876.1:67500-108442 GCA_009660295.1 Lophius piscatorius
AGGAGTTAGCATGACTAAACCCCATGTCTGAGCCTCTGGTCCAGGGCAGCAGGAGTGCAGCTGCCAGTTCCAGTTGGGAGGGAAAACGGAAACGAGATTCAACCTTCAAGCTTAACATTTAATCCACTTAATTCTCCCACTCCGAGAAAAAAATGCTGGCGGGCCCAAATGTATTTCAAGTTTATCTTTTTAAAGTGAAGACAGGAGCTCCAACTGTCTGGTATAGCTTTAGGGGAGGGTTTGATTGCGGTTCTGGAGCTATCGGTCCAGAGAGAGTGTTGACTTTGGACCGCAGTCATCTGCAGAGACAAACGCTGTTTGATAGCAGCTCCATTTGTCCCACAGAGATGGAGACATGTTGTTGGTCCCGCCTGAGACCTCAGAATGGAGACGATAAAACAGAGGAGCTGTGTGACGTGTTGAATGTCATCTTTGTTCCCCGGCGGACTCGGCTCAGTGGGAGGCCCGCAGACATACTTCACATCACAAAGTCAGCTCAAGTTCGGCAGACGGCTGCAAATGTCAGCTGCTTTAATCTACATGATAATGGCGGATTCATTGGGCCAGCCGTGCCGCCATGACGTTCCCTTAGACGCTTTGTCACTCAGTCCACCACAGGAGGAGATTTGTCTTAAAATCTCTACTCTGAGGTTTTGGAATCCTGATTCGGACCTTATGAGTCTCATTAAAGCCCCTAAAAGTCGGGGGTATTGTGGAATCGTCATTGCCGCCGCCACCGCTGACGACCCTGCCGCCAACGCAGATCCTTGTTGTTAACGCCATAACACAAACTATTTCATGGATAATAGACCTCAGTGTGAGGAAGAACTGGACTGATTTTTGGAAAGGCCACTTGTGTATTTCTGACACTAGGGGGAGCTTTATATCCATTTTTTCAGGCCATAATTTCGCAACCGTTAGTCCGATTTAGTCCAAATTCCGGCGGAAATGAATCGACTTGAGGAGATCTATTTTGTGTAGATCTTGATTTACTCTAATAGTTCATATTTTACTCAATATGGGGAGTTTTTTCTAACTGTCGGTTCGATTTAGATTAAATTGTTGCCCATGAATCAACTTGAAGACGTCGGTTTTGTATTATCGTATTTTAGCCACTAGAGGGCGTATTTTTAAAAAAATGAAAAACACAGTTTATATTTTTTAATTTTAAAGCCACTTAGATTTCAGTGTGAGGACGAACTGGATTGGTTCGTTGTGTATTTATGCCACTAGGGGGAGCTTTATCTCCAGAAGTTTTCGGGATACAATTTCTCAACTGTCGGTCCGATTCAGTCCAAAATCGGTGCGTATGATTCGACTGGAGGAGATCTATCTAAAATGATGAAGACCCACTCCATCATCTAGTTGTTTCAACCACAGAAGCGAAGGATGATCTCAGACGGGGTCGGGGTAAAAGTTCTTCCGCCATCGTTTGGGTCGTACACTTGAGATGCATTCCTCCTCTTTCGGAGGAGTCCAGGCAGGAGCTGCGTCTCCTTCACCCTCCTCTCCCTCCTCCCCCCTGCCCTGAGCTCCCCTCTGTATACACACTGCAGCTGTTTGGCCCCATCAGCGACTGTCACACAGCTTACAGGTCAGAACCGTTTAAAACTCCTTGAAGTGGCGTTACAAATGGTAAATAGCTCAGAATCCCAGGAATCTCAATCTTTGGGTTTGTTTGTCCTGACGACCCGGACCACCAAACTTTTACCGCGAGGACTGACCTTGTTTGGATTTTCGGTCGCATTCCCCGATGTGTTTACATGGATGGTGTTTATGAGGTTCTGATGGATGGCTCTGGTAGGAGTGTATAAGCGCCGCGGGTCAGAGGAGCCACAGGAAAAGCTCGGCAGGAAGAGTCGGCGCCGGCGCTCACAGGATACTTTACATTATCCTGCAACAGAAGCGCGTCTTTGTCTCACGTCCCAGAATCAAAGGCGAATGTGAATCCTGCTGTAAGTAAGCCCACTGTGGGGTCCGCCTGGGAATGTTCCGTCTGCATGTCCAGTTGACTGGAGTGGAACAGGGAGGTCAGAATCTGGACTTTTTACAGACGGCTGCACACAAAGTGCTTTTGTACGCCTCACTGAATGGTGCTGCTTCAGATGTTCAAAGATGTTCGTGGGGGTGGGTGGGGGTGGGTGGGGGAGTCGGGTGCAGTGCCCTGAACTCTGACATCACACCATCATGAGAGGACCTGATGAACAAACGAACAGGATGCAGGTTTTGGCGATGAAGGGGGGGCACTGCTGCGTTCAAAAGATTTTCCTCACTTTCAAATCTGTGAAGTTTCCAAAACACCACCGTGTAACGTCAAGCAACGTTACACCAACCATCGTTACACCAACCATCGTTGCACCAACCATCGTTACACCAACCATCGTTACACCAACCTCGCCACAACAGCTACCATCACATCAACTAGCGTTAAGTCGTTATGCCAACCTCCGTTATGTAAACCTCCGTAACACCAACCACCATTGCCTCAAACCACCGTTACATCAACCACCGTTACATCAACCACCGTTACATCAACCACCGTTACATCAACCACCGTTACAACAACCACCGTAGAAGCACAGGAGAAGAACTCTGTGCTTTGTTGAGGATGATGAAGGAGTTGTTGCTTCAAAACCTGGAGACAAGAAGTAGAACCTGTGCAGACCACACGATGATACTCTGCCAGTCAACACATGTTTTTGGTTCAGAACCGTAAGGTTCTTGTGTTCACTGCAGTTCATCTGCCAGCCAGCAGGAGGACGTGATGTTTTGAGGAACCCCATGACCTTTTCTCTTGTGAAGGTTCGAGGCAGCGTGCTGTTGGAAATCCCTCATCTGATTGTCAGATGATCTTTACGGAGCACTAACCCAATCTGGAGGCGCCGTAAGACCGCCTCTGGGGCAGCTCCTGAGTTCTGCTCAGAATCCATGAAGACCACCGCATGCTGAAGTCTCTCAGTCGGTTTTTTAGGACGGGTATTCTAAGATAAGTGTCGGAAAGACTGTTGATCAGACTGTCTAACTGTAGACAGAACCGCTGGTCTATTCTGGGTCACTTCCAGAACTTAGTCCCTCCTTTCTGTCCCTGATCTGGATTCAGATGAAGGTTTCTGCTCCGTCTGCCTGGAACCCGTTAGAATCGGACCCTCGGAGAGCTGCTCTCATTACGGGCGTTTAAAGCTTCCCCAAAGGTTTGGGTTTCAGGAACATCTGGCCGTAGATGTTTGGACCGACTCTTAGAATCTCAGCTTCATCCTGGATGTTCATCACTGGTGATAAATTCTGCTGAATAATCAGATCTTCTTTTTGGGAAATGATCCTACTTCTAAATAAAGTGTCTGTCAGCGATGGAGGGGGTTTGTCTTCAGGGTGGGTCGGGCTGCTCCTGTGAGAGACGAGATGAGATTAGATGAGACGAGATGAGATGAGATAAAATGAGATGAGATATCAGTTTTGTTTTGTAGAACCGGTTCCAGCCTAAATCCGGATCCATTCTTCTGCTCCCTCCACAGGTGTGTCCGAAGGGATTCTTCCTGAGCGAGCAGGACGCATGTTTACCCTGCAACTGCAAAGGCCACGCCGATTACTGCGATGACATCACCGGCGTTTGTAAAGTAAGTTTCCCACTCACCAGAGGATCAGAGATCCGGTCCCTTTGGGTCACTTTATTTCTGCTTCCTCCCGCTCAGAACTGCAGGGACCACAGCACAGGTGACTTCTGCGAGATGTGTGAAGACGGATACATGCCGACCAGCAGTCTGGACGGACGCCACGCCTGTCGACCCTGTGCCTGCCCCCTCTCCGTCCCCTCCAACAAGTGAGCCCCCCCTCTCCTGTCCCCGCAGTAATGACGCTGGGGATTGTGGGTAACGTCTCAAATGCTCTCCCTCTGTGTGTGCGGACAGTTTTGCTGTGTACTGCGACAAAGGAGGATCCAGTCTGCGCTGCAAGTGCAAAGAGGGCTACGCCGGACATTTCTGTGAGAGGTCAGTGCAGAGGAGGCGGTTCTGAAGAACCCAACCATGAGTTAGCATCCGCAGACGCTCAGTAGAACTACAGATGAATGACTGAGAGCAGCAGAACAGGATTATTACCTGGTTACCATGGTTACCTGTCAGTGGGTGGGATATATAACCTGGTTACCATGGATACCTGACAGTGGGTGGGATATATTACCAGGTTACCATGGTTACCTGTCAGTGGGTGGGATATATAACATGGTTACCATGGTAACCTGACTGTGGGTGGGATATATAACCTGGTTACCATGGTTACCTGACAGTGGGTGGGATATATTACCTGGTTACCATGGTTACCTGTCAGTGGGTGGGATATATAACCTGGTTACCATGGTTACCTGACAGTGGGTGGGATATATTAGGCAGTCAAGAGAACATTTTGTCCTGACGTTGTTGTTGGAAACAGGAAATATGTACAAGCGTAAGAATCTGAGAGACTTTGAAAAAAGACCAGATGGTGATGTCAAGAGAACTGGGTCAGAACATCTCACATCCGACAATCTAATCTGATTAACTCATCTGGTTGGAGAGCGTTTATCGCTCTTTCAAAAGCCTTTTGAAAATAATAAGAAAATAGAAGCCACAAAAATCACATCAGCCACAAAAATGTGGGAAAAAGAAATAAACAGCTGATAGTTTTCGTGTGAACAACACGAGAAGATAAAATGTCTCTAAAAGTCTGAAGTCGATTTTCAAAAAAGGATTAATTTTATGCAGAAGCTTAATTATTTTTTTAACTTAGGTTTGTGAAACGATTCTATGTCACTCTATTTTTTAAAAGTCTCTTTTACCTGCTGGTTTGAAGTCAGAGGTAAAAAAATTTGCTTCATTAATTTCATAAAATGAAGACCTGAACCTGAACCGTTCTTTCAAAACCGGCGTTTCTCCTCCAGGTGTGCTCCAGGTTACCATGGCAACCCAATGACAATCGGCAAATCCTGTAAGAGATGCGACTGTAACGGCAACACCGACCCCAACCTGATCATCAACGAGTGCCACAACGTGACGGGTCACTGCCAGCACTGCTGGGGGAACACGGCCGGCGCCAACTGTGAGAGGTGTGCTCCGGGTTTCTACGGCGACGCCATCACTGCCAAGAACTGCCGAGGTGGGAGTGAACGCCGAACCTTCATCCAGCAGACGTTTGTTCCGCGCTAGAATGAGCTTCCATGTTTCAGAGCGTGTGATAGAGAGAAGGAATGTTGCTGCTCGATGTTCCGTGAAACCAGATGTTTTCACTTCCAGCTGGATTTAAGATAAGAATAATCAGTCATGACAACTCATGTTTCTGGACCCGCATGTTCTGGGGGGCTGGTCAACGTCAGACAGACATGATCCTCTCTTTGACTTTGTGTTGAACGTCAGTTCTCTCTAAATGATTGCATACACCTATTAGCCATAACATTATAACCACTGTCAGGTCAGAATAACACTGATCATCTGGTTACCATGGTTACCTGTCAGTGGGCGGGATGTATTTTTGCATGAAGCACGAAAAATGGCCAAGCTTAAGAACTTGAGCAACTTTGAGAAAACTCTGATGATGGAGGTTCTCCAGAACTGCATGTCTTGTTGGGTGTTCCTAAAACCTAGAACCTTTGACCAAAAATTTCTGAGGAAGGAAAACTGGGGTCCATGGGTCAGAACTGATTTGGTGGATAACGGGGAACTAAACAATATTAGGCAGAGGGTCATAATGTTATGGCTGATTGGCGTGTTCTGGACGCAGTAAAAGGTCACAATGCAGGATGAAGGATTACAAGTCCAATAATAACCGTGGCTGTGACATCATCTGACCTGTCCTCGCCGTTTTTTGTCCCGCCCTGCAGAGTGTAAGTGCAACAAATGCGGCACCTCGTCATGTGACGACAGGACGGGGACGTGTCACTGCAGGCCGGGCGTCACCGGGCGACTCTGTGACAAGTGTGAGGTGAGAGTCATTCAGTCATTCAACCAACGACATTGTCCAGATCTGTATTTGGGAGTGGGCGGGGTTTACACCAGCAGTGGGCGGGGCTGACCTCATCGGCTCACCCGTAACACTTCTGTTCAAAATCCTTCAAATTTTCCCAGGATCCTTTGGGATGAAACGGGAATGAACGAATAAAAGAATGTGGGAATGAATGGATGAATTTATGAATAATGAATGGATGAATGACTGGATGTGTGAATGAATGAATGCATAGATGAATGAATGCATAGATGAATGAAAGCATAGATGAATGAATGCATGAATGCATAGATGAATGAATGCATAGATGAATGAAAGCATAGATGAATGAATGCATGAATGCATAGATAAATGAATGCATGAACGAATGAATGAACCTGTTTTCGGAGCTACCCTGATATTTAAGTGTTTTGTGAGATTGTTTTTTTACCAACGTTCCTCATAGTTTGAAGTAAATCTTGAATTTGTAAAACATGTTCTGGAAACATGGCGGGTTCTAACAGCGCTCCTCTTCCTCCCTGTAATCTAGGAGGGCTACTCGGGTTTCTCCGGCTGTCAGGGCTGTCGGAGGTGTGAATGCGGACCGGCCTCTATCCGCTCCACTTGCCATCCTCTCACCCACAGCTGTCCGTGCCGCCCGGGCGCCGGAGGTCGTTACTGCGATCGCTGCCTCCCAGGCCACTGGAACTACAGTCCCGCCGGCTGCCAGAGTAAGTCAGCTGTTCGTCCACCACGACGCTTAAATGTTCCCTTGGTCCCGCCCCCGGACCGTTCGTCCAAACGTTGGACGCAGATTGCTTTTTCCCAGCGTCAGGCTGCGGTTAGCTCATGTTCCCACACCCACTTCCACAGCCGTGGACATGATGTCAGACAAGCATCTGCTGAGGGTCATGACCCCGCGGCTGATAAAAAAATCACCAGGCAGCCCAGATCTCTCCACACACATCTGCTGAAGTCATCAGTCCCACAGCAGAGAGGCCACCAGACAGATGTTCAGGCACACGGCCAGAACTCCATCTGTGGGCCGTGATGTGTGTTTGATAACAGCACCGACCCGGTTCCAGCAAAGTTCACACCGGCGTCTTCTAAACTCAGTCACTTCTGCTTCTGCTTCTCCTCAGAGTGCGATTGTGAGAGTGGACACTGTGACATGCAAACAGGAGAGTGTCTTCTGGAGGCCGCGGCCGTCAACCCCTGCAACATCAGTGAGTGACCTCAGCAGACTCCTCCTACCTTCAGAAGAACCCAACACACTTTAAGGCTTTAACGCAATGTAGTCAGCAGGTCCCTGATCTGACTAGATATTGTTCCAAACATTCATTTATGTCACTGACAAAGGTTGTATTATGTGCATGAAGCTCCCTCTGATGGACATAGGTGGTATTTTAGCAACCAAAATCCATCCTTGGGGTCAAAATCCTATTTCGGTCACAGTTTGGGTCCATTGTCTGTCCAGCTGGTCCAAACAGAGAGTCCTCCTGGATCTGACCCACAAAAACTGTGTAGAAGAACAAGAACTTTGTGGTATTTCTATCAAATGTGATGCAGAAGTTATCAAAGAGTTTCTGAACAAATTCACTGATTGTTTACTTTCATTTTTGTGTAACATAATGATGTCAGAGCCTTTGATCTAAAAACATCAGAGGAGCGAAATATAACTCACACATAGTAACAGATTACTCACACGTAGTAACAGATTACTCACAGGTAGTAACAGATTACTCACACGTAGTAACAGATTATTCACACATAGTAACAGATTACTCACACATAGTAACAGATTACTCACACATAGTAACAGATTACTCACACGTAGTAACATTACTCACACATAGTAACAGACTACTCACACGCAGTAACAGATTACACACAGATAGTAACAGATTACTCACAGGTAGTAACAGATTACTCATACATAGTAACATATTACTCACACATAGTATCAGATTACTCACACAGTTATTTTTTTTAGGCTGTGACGAATGCATCTGGCATCTGATCGGAGACATGCAACAGTCGAATAAGACACTGGACCAACTGAAAGTTGAAGTCCTGAACATCTCCACCGGTGCTGCTGCCAACGACAGGATCAAATATTACAACTACACCGCTCTACAACTGCAGGTACATACACACACACACAGGTACATATACACACACTTACACACATACACACACACAGGTACATACAGACACACTTACACACATACAAACACACACACAGGTACATACACACACACTTACACACATACAAACACACACACAGGTACATACACACACTTACACACAGGTACATACACACACACAGGTACATACACACACACAGGTACATACACACAAACTTACACACCTACAAACACACAGGTACATACACACACACTTACACACATACAAACACACACACAGGTACATACACACACACACACACACACACAGGTACATACACACACACTTACACACATACAAACACACACACAGGTACATACACACACTTACACACATACAAACACACACACAGGTACATACACACACACTTACACACATACAAACACACACACAGGTACATACACACACACAGGTACATACACACACTTACACACATACAAACACAGACACAGGTACACACACACACAGGTACCCCTCTTCGTAAAAACAAAAACAAGACAAAGGTAAAGATTTACTAACTGAAGAGACCAACATGGAATTTTCTTTATTCTTTTACTTATTTTTTTATTTTGTAATTTTCCATTAAATAATGTTTTTAACAGACAATTATGAACAGGTGAGAATAATCAGCAAGAGTGGAGGAGACACACTAGGAGTCAGCAGTCACACACATACAGACAGAACAGAGAGAAACCGGAGAGAACTAGAAACATGACAGGGAGTTCTGAAAATAAAAGAAGTAGATGGAAATAAACTCAGAACTAAAAGTCCAAAATAAAACTTGAAGTTTTGTATTTTTATGAATAGGGGGGTTAATACCTTTTCACAGCACCAGCTTTTCAACAAGGCATCTCAAAGCAGAGGAATGTTCTTGCTGCTTCACAGCCATAAAACAAGAGATATGTAGAATATTAATTCTGATTTCTCACATAACATGCCCAGAGGAGAATCCAGAATTACTTCTAGGAATTTGAAAGTACATCGAGCTTTCATTTGTGTCAGGTTAAAACAGCTGTTTATGTTTTATTTTTTCTTTAAGAATATCTTATCCACATGTCTAAACCATAATCATATGATGCGATTGATGAAATGGTCCGCCTTGGTTCCAGGCTCAGTTTCACGGCTGGAGAAATAAGTCTGCTGTGATGAGGGTCCAGACTGGGGAGCTGGAGGAGGCGACACAGGCCGTTGTTCTGGACATCAAACAGCTGGGAGAGTCTGTAAGTAACGCCTCCATCTTTCATTTAATGCATAAAAACAACCAGATAAACCATTCAGGCTCACCATAGGAGCATTTTTGTGTTTTCATACGGGGTTTTTTTGTATAAGTTTAGCAGTGATAATGGAGTTTTTTGGGGTGAATTTGGTCACTTCAGCCTGAGATCCTATAATAGTTCAATAAATCATTGTGTTCATTGTGTATTTACAGAAAAATCCAAGCCAGCAATGAGAGTGTAAGTGTGTGTAAGTG
Organism: Lophius piscatorius; assembly: GCA_009660295.1. Lineage (NCBI taxonomy): Eukaryota > Metazoa > Chordata > Actinopteri > Lophiiformes > Lophiidae > Lophius > Lophius piscatorius. The sequence goes on from VRLP01001876.1 coordinate 77,108, forward strand.
TGTGTCCAACAGATTTGGCAAAGTCCGTTCCATTACAAATTCGTTTCAGTGTTTCCCCACAGCCCCGAAATAAAATAGTCCAGTCCAGTGGACACATTGACAAACGTACAGTCAACACAACTGATCCACTCCGGGTTTTATCACGGCTCCTCTCAAAACCAAACAAACCCGGAAGTCATGAGACTAGATTCGATTTTGGCTCGCTACTCTAAGTAGAATGCTCGAACATTCATATATTTTCGGTGTGAAAATATGGGTGCACTATTTTTATTAATTTTTGTGATTTTATTTTTCCTGTTAAAATTTGGCGCTCCTAAGAATTGACCGGACAGCCGCCACTGTGGCCCCGCCCACGCTACGTCGCCGGGTGGAATACAGGATGGATGTTTGAAAAAGTTCTCAAATGTAATTTATAAAGATCTTAAAACTGCTTCAGTTTGACTCTTTGAAACCTGCAGAAATCCTGCTTGGCTCCTCCACTTAAAAAAAAAAGAAGAAGTTTGGACACACCCATGAAAATTACCTCAAGATGACCACGTGATTCAGGGATTTCGACTCATCCTGGTGTTAGTATGGGACACCTGTGGGTTCCACCTCTTAGGAGCTCAGCCATCTCTTCAATGATTGCCTGATGCGTCTTGTTTTTTTTTTACCAGGAGACTGATCTGGAAACTCTGTGGAGAATGTTGGACAATGACACCCAGGAGACCTTCAGTCTGGCGGAGCAGCTCAGCACAAACCTGACGGATCTCAACACACAGATCGAAGGTAGGAATGACCTACATCATTAGATCAGGCAGGTTGTTATTTATTAAAAGTCTGCAGATATGACATTCGTGAGATAATCACTGTCTTCTGACTTCAACTGTCAGTAGTTACAATGTAATGGCTGATAGGTATATACAATCATTTTTGAAATCACTGAGATGCAATACAAAGAAAAAAAAAATAACTTGGCCGATCTATTCCACTCACTGACAGGTACCTTTTGAATTATATAATCAGTTGTTTTCATATTTCCTGTCAGTGGTTGTAATGTTATGGCTGATGGATATATATGAAACTGTTAAAACTGGGGGACTTGTACTTGTCTGTGTGCAGAGATGATCCATGACTGGGAGCTGTACAGCGTTCATCAGGAAGTGGATCCGGAGGTGCTCCAGCAGAACAGCGACGAGGCTCTGGGGATGGTGACCCGGATGAGGCAGCTGGATCTGTCGCCACGGGAACCCATCGCCACCGACGAGTCGACTGAAGCCCACGACTGTAAGGACATAGATCACAACTCACAAACTACAGAGCTGAAGAAAAGAGACAGAACCAGGCGGATTGTTTAACCTTAAAACGAACCAAAGTGCGGTTCGGTCCGATCCAGGTCTCGGTCCAGTGGAGGTTCCTCTCCTTTTCATTTGGTCCTGATCAAACTGAAAATCTCTTTGTCCACCTCAAAGCCAAATGAAATCAAACTATCGTTGAACGTTCTCAGCTGTCCTGCGTCGACGGAGACGAAGAAGAAGAAGAAGAGACACAATTTTCACGGGGACGCTTTTTCTCAGCTCGTACTTTATTTTCACTCATCAGCAGTGAAATGAGGAACGGAGCCTCTCAGAGGTTCCGTCTGTGGAGTAACATCTCGTTTGTCTGTCTGCAGTGTTGAGGAGGACCCGTCAGCTGGAGAAGAAGCTGATGACCACCGAGAGCCGGCTCCCGGCTGTGAAGGAGGTCCTGTCCCGCTTCTCCACCAAGCTGTCCACCGCTGAGGGCTTCCTCCTGTCGGCCGCCGCCGCCGTCCAGGAGACCGACAACAGGAACGGAGCCAACGTTCTCAAATTCCAGACGAATGAGGTGATTTCTCCCATGACTCCTCCAGCCGAGAGCTTCTCTCTCCTCCAGGTCCTCCTCCTCCTCCTGCTACTCCCGCTCCTGTCGGAGCTGATGCATTCCTCGTGGTCGCTGTAAAACCGCCGTCCTCCCTGCTGCGAGGGAGAGCGCCGGTCCGCCACTAAATCACGTCTGCTCCTCCCCTCAGCCTCAGGAGAACCGTCCCGTCTCCGAGGGAGACGTTTGTTCTCCGAAGTATTCGAGAGCAGAAACTCAGAAGCATCTGTGGGAACGTCGGGGGGGAGGCCACGCAGAGAAACATTCTGTTTTCCCATGATGCATCATGCTCTCCACACACACTGAAAGAAAACATCAGTATAACAGCGTGTCGAAAATAACTGATTTTACAGTAACATGGATTTGTTCCTCAAAACTTCCCACTTCATCACTGCAAAACATTTTATTTTTAAAAGTAAAAATGTAATTTAATAGTTAATGTAATTAAATGTTGTTTTTTTTAAGGTTTAAAGCAGGTAAAAATAGATTCTTAAATGTACTAAATATCAGTTTAGGTTTATTGGACTTATATTCGCTACATATTATAGTAGAATTATTTATACGCACCAGATTTCGACTGAATCAGACCAATAGATGCAAAATTATGGCCCGAAAATCAATCCAGTTCTTCCTCGCATTCAAGTCTATGTTGGTCATACAATCATAGAGGGTGATTGAAGATTCTGCAGAATAACGAGTGGGTCTGGACCTGCTCTTCTTGGGAAATGCCGTGAGATAACATTTGTTGTGATTTAGGGCTGTTTATAATAAAACTGACTTGACTAGGCAGAGGCCATGCCAGGACCCGGAGGGAGAGGGGGCAGATAACCATGAGCATTTTCCCAAGTAGAATAACATCTAACCATCCCGACATACTCTGAGAGAAGTGGCTGCCAGAACCGTAAATACTCGAACCCGCGGGTAAACCGGGTTAAATCTCTGCTGTGGACTAAATGAAGTATTAAAGTATTACTATTAAATGAAGTATTTTAATGGGTTCTCCCTGGATTGATCGATTTAAAAGTGTAAAATCACACATATTTAGGTTTGGATCCAGGACGTTGCTCTGGTTCACATCACGGTTCTGCTGTCCAGCAGAACCCCAGCAGAGCCACCGTGGACTCTCTTATCAGGTGCAGGGATCTCCACCATCTGCTGTAAAATCACTGCCATGAATGGTTCCTTAACCAAACATGGAGCCTCGCCTAATCTGGGGCTCTCCCTCGCCTCGGCCCGGACCGCTCGACACCAGCTTACAGCCCCGCTGAGCGGGTCACATGATGTCATCACTCTGACACACTCAGTCATGCAGTCAAATCACACAGACGGAGATGTTAGATGGTCCACATCCTCGGCACTCAGACACCAGGCAGCCCCATCATCATCATCATCATCATCAACTACAACTAATACTGAGATACCAGGAGTTCAGATCACAGACGAGTAAATAACCGAAATCACACCTGAACATTGATGTAAAACAAAAACAAAATTTTTGTTTTTTTAAAGTACACAAGACTGGATTTTAATAGAAACATTGATTTATGTCACAGTGAAAGGTTGTAGTGTGAGCATGTAGCTCCCTCTAGTGGACATAGCTGGTATTTTGCAACCAAAAATCCCTGGACTCGAAGAATCTGATTTTGGGTCCATCCCCAGTTGTTTTGGTGATGAAGAGGTTCTTGAGGCCCAGACCTTCACCAGATTCCTCATAGAGGGGTTGGAAAGGATCTCAGCTGCTTCCCCTTAATGTCAAGAATCCCACAAACACACAGAGCACCGATGTCGAACCCTCACGTCTGTTTCCCTGCGTCCTCAGGTGAGGCAGCAGAACCTGCAGGAGGACCACGTCGCTGTCAACGAAACTCTGGACCTGGGCCAAGACTTCATCTCTGAGGCAGAGAGGGCGGCGGCTGAGCTGGACTCTGTGGTGCAGGTGAGGCCCGGGTGGCTGTCAGCAGGAGCTGTGTGGGTCAAAGGTGAGAGTGGAGACACGTCTGGGTCCGGTGGTCTTTATTAGATCACCATGCAGCCCCCTCTCTCTGGGAGCCCCAGACGGGTCAGGATCTCCGGGCCAGGAGTTGATTTATTCATGAAATGGATTCCTGACATGCAGCGTGTGACAGGTTCTAACGCAGGCTTATTTGATTTGGACGCCATTTGTGGATGACCTCAGACTGAAGAAGCCGCGTTCTCGCTTTTTTACAGGTCCACTTAGTGACTCTTGACTGGTAATGACGTTAGCTTAGACGCTCCGCCGCGGACCTGTCAGAACGCGGCGATGCAGGATGTCCTAAAGACTAAATGTCATATTGATGCGTGTGTCTCCAGAACGTGAGCCAGTACTACGCGGCCGTCGACGGCGCCAGCCAAAAGCTGACGGAGAAGACGGAGCGTCTGTCGCTGGCCGACAGAGATCTGGTCCAGAGGGCTGACGATCACGCCGAGGCGCTGGAGAAACAGGCCAACGAGCTGGAAGAGTGAGAACAATCCTGATTATAAACACGATAAGATCAAAGGTTTAATAAATGTGAAACTGATGGAACAGAACTTGAACAGAACCCCTCCGGCACGTTTTGTAGTGTTTGGTTCTGCAGTTTTTGCATAATCAGGTGAAAATGTGGAACATCATTTAATCCTATCCAGAATTAAATGGGTTTGAGTTAGGGGGGGGGGCAGGTGGTTTTAATGTTATGGCTGATCAGTATAAATATCAATCACGTTCCATGCACTCATAAAACTAGAAGATCATCGGTCTTAAACTTTGATTAGAGGAACCTGGACCCGCCGTCATCTGCCCCGACCTTTGGCTGTGGCTGATGATGTCATTCCTAACCCCGCCCCCTTTCCTGTCCCTCAGGGATCTGAGAGACAGCGACGCCAACGGCTTCGTGCAGAGAGCCATAAGTGCCGCCAACGTCTACAGCAACATCGTCAAGTACGTGGACGACGCCAACATCACCTCGCTCACCACCTTCAACCTGTCCCAGAGAGCCGAAGACGTGAGTACCTGACGGAGAAACATCTCCAGAACCTCCCGTCGGCGTTCTCTAGCTTCTCTCATGTCCGCTGTGTTCCAGGCCGTCTTCGGGGTCAACTTCCAGATCGGATACCTGGTGACGGAGAGCGACAACATCTTCAAGGAGTCGGTGTCGCTTCATTCGGAGCAGATCGGTACGTGGCCTTCGCTGAAAGCGAGATCTTCCTTCTGATGGTTCATGCGTCTGGTCATGTGACGGTTCCTCTCTTCTCTGTGGCAGAGGTGGAGACGGAGGTGGCCGACAAGCTGAAGTACATCGAGGAGACCAACGAGACCAAGGATCAGAACAGCAGGAAGCTGGCGGAGATAGTGGAGAGCATCAGCGGGATTCATAAAGGTAAGATTCTACCTGCGTCCGGAAAAACTCACTGAGTGTGTTTATGTACTTCATGAAATCTATCCGATGTCTCATAACGCCTGTTTACAGAAAAAAAACAGAGTCGCTCTGGAAAACATTAAGAGACCAGAACGTACGGAAGACGATTGAGGCCACATCTGACTTTGGGGGGGGAAAAAAAATTTGGGGTCGAATTCTGACTTAAACTCAATCAAAAAAAAAAAAAAAGGACATTTCTTGTAAAAAATATGATGTAGGTCCAACCCTGTTCTGTTAAAGTCAGACTTCTGAGAATAAAGTCAGACTTCTGAGAATAAAGTCAGACCTCTGAGAATAAACTCAGAATTCCAACTTTATTTCAGAATTCTGACGTTAATCATAGAATTCTAGCTTTATTCTTTGAATTCTGAATTTTAAACTCAAAAGTCTGACTTTAAACTCAGAATTCCAACTTTAAACTCAGAATTCCAACTTTATTTTCAGAATTCTGACTTTAAACTCTGAGTTCTAGCTTTATTCTAAGAATTCTGAGTTTATTTTCAGAATTCGGACTTCAAACTCAGAATTCCCAAAAAATATTATGTGGCCCTATTCTGAGAATAAAGTAATTAAACGTCCTTCTTTAAAGTCTGTCTTTACTCTCTCTGACTATCACTGCTGTCTCTCAGTAAGAAGGTTGTTGGTTTGAATCCCCAGAGGTCCGCGTGGGGAGCGTTCCCTTCTGCGTTCCCTTCTGCGTTCCCTTCTGCGTTCCCTTCTGCGTTCGCTGCAGAACTTTACCTGATTTCTTCCGTTTCCAGACAGGACTCCAGAGCGGCTGAACTTCACGCTGGAGGTGGCTGAAGAGACTCTGAGCCGCTCAGGAGAAGTTCTGAGAAACATCACCCCCGTCAGCATCCGGGTGGAGCAGTGGGCCAAGAGCATGAAGAACAACGACTTCTCCGCCGAGGCTTACGAGCAGGCCGTCATGTCCGCCGGGGAAGCAGGTATCAAACGGCGTACCTGCCGTTTAATCGGCACCGTATCATTTAATACGTAGAGCGGTCAGCCATAACATTATAACTACTGACAGGTGATGATGCAGGAGATCCTGGTATGAAGTGTGTTTGAAATCAAACGTGTCCTCCTGCATGTTTGAATCCTGGTTTCCTCTTGTGCATCTTCATCTGCAGTGGACAACCTGAACGTTCTGGTTCCTCAGCTGCTGGACAAGCTGAAGGTCGTGGAGGAGAAGAAGCCAGTCAACAACGTGACCACCAACATCCTGAGGATCAGGGAGCTCATAGCCCAGGCCAGGAGCGTGGCCAAGAAAGTTAGTCCTTCTCTTGATTGATGGTCCACATGTGGTCCATTTAAGTCAGATCTAGTTCCTCCTCCAACCTGGTTTTAGGCCGGACGGTCCGGATTTGAAAGACTTTGTCTTTTGTAGCCTTGAGCTGGACGCTAATTTCTCCTCCTTAATGAGATTATGTGGCGCAGTGGTTTATTTTATTCTGAGGTAATCCCTGAAAAGTGACTAGCGGCTCTGATGAAGCTTAAATCTGAACAACAAATCAAATTTAAACAACTCTTTACTGTGTTCAAATGTAATCTTGTAAAATGTAGCATTTTTTGACGGAGAAAAACTTTCTTTATTGTCTTCTTGGTTTTTTTTCTGCGACAGGCTCAAGTGTCCATGAAGTTCAACGGTCAGTCCTCAGTGGAGGTCCATCCTCACACCAACCTGGAGGAACTGAAGACGGTGACGTCCATCAGCTTGTTCCTGAGAGTGGACCCGGACAAGGATCCCATCGAGGACCGCTTCATCTTTTACCTGGGAGACAGAAATGTGAGCGAAGCGGAGAAAAAGCCCAGAGAGCCGTTACCCAGACGTAACGACCGAACGGGAAAGAATCTAGAGTCGGACATTAGATCCAATGTAAACACTTGTGTATCTGCCAAATGAGTCCAGCCCGGCGAGGGCTGGTGGGGGGTTCTGGGGTTTAGGGTTGGAGTTTGGCCTAACCTTTCTCAAACTTGCCCCGGGGGAACAGGCGGTACCTTGGTGATGTTCTGTAATCTATGCAGCCGCCTTTCAATCCGGAATAATAACCTGGAACAAAAGAGGGCTCCTGCTTTTTGAAGCCGTTGTATATCAAGGTGAAGGAACGTAACCCCCCCCCTCTGTCGGAACCCGGGTTAAAGGGCAGAACAAAGGTGGGAAAATGAACCGGGTTTGAACCCACCGACCCGCTCTGAGGTTCTGCTCTTTCTGCTCACAGGGCAGGAAGGACTACATGGGCCTGGCCATCAAGAACGATAACCTGGTGTACGTCTACAACCTCGGCGGAGAAGATGTGGAGATCCCACTCGGGTCCAAACCCGTCAGCCAGTGGCCTGCCGTCTTCAACTTCATCAAAGTGGAGCGGTAAGAACCTCCCCGCGGTCCTGGTACCAGCAGGTTCATACAGTTCATGTCTACAATCATCTGAGAATAAGCATCGTGTTCAGGTTAGCGTAGATTGGGTCCAGAGTGGGCGTGTCCTCTTCCGTGTTTTGCCGCCATGTTTGTGCTGAACTCAGGCTCCAGAGGAAACTTTTCACGTTTTCAGGTTGAAGTGGCAGAAAGACGATGAAGAGGAGTCATTTCTGGGTAACTGTTTGTGTTCTGACTAGTGGATCAGAGAAGAGACGGCCTCAAAAGGAAAACCTGAAGACCAGACTCGTGAAACCTTTCGCACGGAAAGATTGTCTCACGCCTCTCTGTGCTCTGGTCCATCAGGCTGGGCCGACACGGGAAGGTCTTCCTGACCATCCCGAGCCAGAGGTCCACAGACGAGCAGAAGTTCATCCAGAAGGGCGAGGCCCCGGGCGCCGACTCCCTGTTTGACCTCGACCCCAAGGACGCCGTCTTCCTCGTCGGTGGCGTCCCACCGGATGTCAAAGTAACGCCTGTTACTCCTTCGCCTCGGATGGATTCCTCTCTTCTTGTTCTTCCTCTAAATGATGTTGTGTGTTTGTGTGGTTTTTGTTCTCCAGCTTCCTCCTCTTCTCAGTCTGGCTCCTTTCGTGGGCTGCATCGAGCTCAGATCCCTCAACAATGATGTCATCAGCCTGTACAACTTCAAAGGGACTCACAAAATGGACGTGGAGGCGTCGGCGCCGTGTCCCAGGTACCGCGTTCTTATGACTGTATTAACCTGACGTCTCCGTTTGTCCAGTTGAGGACGAAGAGTTCAATCTTTTTTTCTTTTACACTCAAAAAAGTGAACTCTGAGAGTTCTTTTATTCATAAATGTACTTATACACAATTGGATTCTGTAGTTTTGCTATTTTTTTAAACGCCCTCTTTAGTAGCTGGAAACTTAAAAAATTTTACTTGTAAGACCAACTAAATATTAAATAAATCAAAAAAATGCATTTAGTTAACTTTACACTGTTAAAAAAAAAATCTTCACCTGTATCTCACGATTAAATTAAGTATTATTAAGTCGAAAATTTAAGCTGAAAATATTTGTTTTTATTTTTTTATGATTTTGGGGTCAAATAATGCACTGTAAAAAGAAAATTGTTGTAAGTAACATAAAATTTTTGACTAATGCTAAAGCGTTAATCACAAATAAAATCAAACAAATGTTTACTGTTGACATCGACAGGAGAGCTCGCTAACGTAGCTTGTCAGCTCGCTAACGTAGCTTGTCAGCTCGCTAACGTAGCTGTCAGCCTGCTAACGTTGCTTGTCATCTCGCTAACGTAGCTTGTCAGCTCGCTAACGTAGCTGTCAGCCTGCTAACGTAGCTTTCAGCTCGCTAAAGTAGCTTGTCATTTCGCTAACGTAGCTTTCAGCCTGCTAACGTAGCTTGTCAGCTCGCTAACGTAGCTTTCAGCTCGCTAAAGTAGCTTGTCATTTCGCTAACGTAGCTTTCAGCTCGCTAACGTAGCTTGTCAACTCGCTAACGTAGCTTGTCATCTCGCTAACGTAGCTTTCAACTCGCTAACGTAGCTTGTCATGTCGCTATCGTAGCTTTCAGCTCGCTAACGTAAATTGTCAGCTCGCTAATGTAGCTTTCAGCTCGCTAACGTAGCTTGTCAGCTCGCTAACGTAGCTTTCAGCTCGCTAAAGTAGCTTGTCAGCTCGCTAACGTAGCTTGTCAGCTCGCTAACGTAGCTGTCAGCCTGCTAACGTTGCTTGTCATCTCGCTAACGTAGCTTGTCAGCTCGCTAACGTAGCTGTCAGCCTGCTAACGTAGCTTTCAGCTCGCTAAAGTAGCTTGTCATTTCGCTAACGTAGCTTTCAGCTCGCTAACGTAGCTTGTCAGCTCGCTAACGTAGATGTCAGCCTGCTAACGTAGCTTGTCAGCTCGCTAACGTAGCTTTCAGCTCGCTAAAGTAGCTTGTCATTTCGCTAACGTAGCTTTCAGCTCGCTAACGTAGCTTGTCAACTCGCTAACGTAGCTTGTCATCTCGCTAACGTAGCTTTCAACTCGCTAACGTAGCTTGTCATGTCGCTATCGTAGCTTTCAGCTCGCTAACGTAAATTGTCAGCTCGCTAATGTAGCTTGTCAGCTCGCTAACGTAGCTTGTCAGCTCGCTAACGTAGCTTTCAGCTCGCTAAAGTAGCTTGTCAGCTCGCTAACGTAGCTTTCAGCTCGCTAACGTAGCTGTCAGCCTGCTAACTTAGCTGTTCAGCTCGCTAACGTATTAATTTAAACTGTTAATACTTAATAAAATTGAGTGTTAGCCGTTAGTAATTTTTTGAGTTCATCAAACATTTCCCTTTTTTACAGTGTAGTTAGTTGGACACTAATAGAGATCATGCTGAAGTGACCCAATGGTTACAGAAGAGTTGATAATTTTCCATTTTAATAATTTTATCAATATATAATCAGGCTTCTACTTAGTTTTGGCGACATTTTTTTTTTTTAAACAATGGGAGCGCTAAGCTACACAAGCTAATACCGCAAAAAGCTCCTCACACGTTAACTATCGATCACTTATTCAGTTTTTATCTGGAAACGTTGCGTAGTGTGCATTGAAAAAATAACGTTTCCCGCCGTCCTCAGGTACAAGTTGGCGTTTTCACAGAGCCGCGTGGTGAGCTACCTGTTTGACGGGACGGGCTACGCGCTCATCAACGATATCGAGAGGAGGGGCAAGTTTGGCGTCGTCACGAGGTTCGATATCGCAGTGCGAACGGTGGCGAACAACGGCGTCCTCTTACTCATGGTGAACGGGGTAAGTCTAAAGCCCACCCTCAAATGGAAATATGTGTGTCAGTGTGACCCCCACGTCAGCCATAATATTATAACCACCTGACTAATATTGTGAAGGTGCGTGAGGTGAGCCTCCGTGGATCAGACTTGTTGGTGCCAACAGAACCTCCCACCTGTTCAAAGTGACCTCTAACCCCTCAGCAGTGGACAGGGGTCAGAGGTCACTTTGACTGACCAGTGGCTGCACAGAGGTGTTCCCACGCCTTTCTATCGGAACCAGCAAGAACTTTTTCAGCAATTTGTGCTACAGTCGTTTTTCTTTGGGATCAGACAACACCTTCTCGTTCCGTTACTCACGTCACCTGGTAGTGGTTATAATGTTATGGCTGATTGGTGTACCCCTAACATACAGTCCATCTCATCATGTTATGAGATGTGGAAGCTTTCATCCTTCGGGCGGAGGTCACTGCTGATGTATTCCCGCCTCATTCTTCTGTCAGGAGAAGTACTTCCTCTTGGAGTTGAAGAACGGTTTCCTGCGTCTGACGTACGACTTCGGCTTCAGCGCCGGGCCTCAGCTTTTTGAGAGCAACTTACCGAAGCTGCAAATAAATGACGCGCGGTACCACGAGGTAGGCCCCTCCCTCCCTCCCTCTCTTTCAGACCTGACCATTTTCGTATGGTGATCAAGTGATGTGTTGACAGAGCTGTGGGCGTCGGCCTGTTTCCATCCACAGGTGTCAGTCATCTACCACCAGTCCAAGAAGGTCATCCTGCTGGTGGACAAGAGCCACGTCAAATCCATGGAGAATCCAAAAACCAATCTGCCATTCTCAGATATCTACATAGGCGGGGCGCCATCAAGCATCCTCAAGTCCAGGTGATTTAAACACCATCGGCGCTAAAGAGGCGGAGCTTCTCAAACTGGTCGTCACCCTGTAGGAGCCCTGAGGGACAGCTGACATGACGAGACCCTTCACTACGCCATCTTTGTTTGAGGGCACAGTAGGGGATAGCACCAGATAATCCATCTTCGGAAAAAGTCTCACGTTAGTTTTCAAGTTCAATATAGGAACATAAAAATCCTGTCATCACAGGATTATTTCAGTTTTCCTGCATCACTCATATATTAACCGGGATAAGTAGTTATGTGTTTTAATAGTTTGAATCATTGTTGTTGAGTTTTCAATGGAAAAGAAATCCAAAACAATATATTTCACTGATCTCCAGATGACTCTTCTTATTATATCAGCCAGAATGACTTCAGCTGGATTTTCCAGTAGAGTTCTTCTGCCCCCATGTGGTCAGAAAGTATAAAGCAGCTTTACAAACTAAATAAATGTTGGAACTGATCCTGTCAGTCACACATCTGGGCAGATGGCGACTGGTGGATGGTTATGATGATGATGATGGTGACACCTGGGCAGATGTGTGACTGACAGGAATGCAGACGTGGGTCTGCAGCAGGTTGATTTACCCAGAGTTCATCTCACCCCTCAGGCCGGAGCTGTCCGCTACTGCGGGCCTGAAAGGCTGTGTGAAAGGGTTCCAGTTCCAGAAGAAGGACTTCAACCTGCTGGAGGAACCGGGAACCATCGGCATCAGCAGCGGATGCTCTGAGGAGTCCTTCGTAAGTCAGTGGTGATGATGGTGATGATGATGATGGTGGTGATGATGTTGGTGGTGATGATGGTGAGGATGGTTATGATTTTGATGATGGTGTTGAAAATGTTGATGGTGATGACGATATTGATGATGATGATGTAGATGATGGTGATGATGATGATGATGATGATGGTTATGTAGGTGATGGTGATGATGGTTATGATTTTGATGATGGTGTTGAAAATGTTGTCGATGGTGATGGTGATGACGATATTGATGATGATGTAGATGGTGTTGGTGATGATGATGATGTTGATGGTGTTGGTGATGGTGATGATGATGATGATGATGATGGTGGTGATGTTGTTGATGATGGTTATGGTGATTGTGATGATGGTTATGTAGGTGATGATGATGATGATGGTGATGATATTGATGATGGTTATAGTGATGATGATGTTGATGGTGATGATGGTTATGTAGGTGATGGTGATGGTGATGATGATGATGATGATGATGTTGATGAAGACCCCGGTCTTGTTGTTCTGACAGATGTCCCGTAAAGCCTACTTCTCTGGAGAGAGCTACCTTGGATCCACAGCGAAGATCTCGCCCTTCGACAGTTTTGAGGGAGGACTCAACTTCAGAACGCTGCAGCCCAGCGGACTCCTGTTCTACCACAGCGACGGGGTAAGTTCGCCACACGCCCACGCAAATCACCCACAGGTGGTTCTGTTCTGAAGGTGGTAACTATGAACCCGTTCCTCCTGCCTCAGACGGAGGAGTTCAGCGTCTCCGTGGAGAACGGGGCGGTGGTGATGAACTGCAGAGGCACGCGAGTGAAATCACACAAGAAACAGTACAACGACGGGAGGACGCACTTCCTAGTGGCGGCGGTCAACGATCAGAAGTAGGTACCCGACCCCGGCGCTGAACCCTTCAGACCCAACGCAGGACGCTGCTGGACTTTTGGACCTTTATGTTCTCCTCGTGTTCTTCTGGGTTCCTTTTGGGGTTTCCAGCTTCTTCCAACAGTCGACAAAACATGTAACATATTCTTTTACCCAACGTCATCTGTGATAGGCTCCAGCCCCTGTGGCTCTCTGTGACCCTTTGACCCCCAGCTCAACCCCCAGCTCTGTGACCCTTTGACCCCCAGCTCTGTGACCCTGCTCAGGATTCGAGTAATAGAACGATGATTAAATGTCTAATAGATGATCTTTGTTCTCGTCAATATGTTTTATTGCCTGAAAGAAACAACTCTTCATCCAGACTAGCAGCAGAAGTATCTTCTGCTCAATCCTTCTTCTGGGTTCTATGGAGATCTGTTAACCTGACCCACAACAAGAGGTGTGTACCACCTGGAGAAAAGGTCCGAACTGGTTGACTGACAGGTCAAACTGTCCTCTGCAGGTACTCGCTGCTGGTGGACGACAAAGACAAGCAGGAGAAAAAACGTCCCTCGTCGGCAGGAAGCTCCTCGTCGGGTTCCTCCGTGAAGACCTTCTACTACGGCGGGTCCCCCAGCAGCGGCTTCAAGAACTTCACGGGCTGCATCAGCTACGCCTACATCAACAGGTGAGTCACGGCCCAGAGTTCAACTCCACACAGGGTTCTGGACGCGGCCCTGAATAAATCCCTGGTGGGAGGACGGCCCCCGACCCGACCCGCCTCTGTATGATGAAGAACCTGTGAGATGCGTGTCTGAGTTTCATGACGTCGGTTTCTATGGAGCCGTGTTGAGAGGTCTCTGTGTCTCTGTAGAGAGGACCGGGACATCGAGCCCGAAGACTTCCAGCGGTACTCAGAGAAGGTCGGGACGTCACTGCAGGACTGTCCGGTCCAGCCCCCCCCTGCCGCCCTGCTGTCGAGGCAGCCCCCCTCCAGAGCTGCACCCCAGGTCAAATGAAGCGTTTGTTGTTGTTGACATGAGGAGACCTACTAGAACATTGTCCAGAATTTGGACATGGAGCATTTTTGGTTTCGTTCTTTTGGTTCCGTCAATCTGACGTCCAACAAACGCTCTCTTAGGTGGGCGTGGAGAAGCCCGGCGCCCCTCTGGGCCTGATGGAGCTCAGGAGTGGAGACCAGGAACCTTCAGAGGAGACCATCAGGCCCTGCTACCTGTCCTCAAGCCCCAGAGCGGCCCGCCAAGCCTTCCAGTACGGGGGCGTGGCCAACAGCAGGCAGCACTACACGGACCTCCCAGAATCCTTCAGTGAGAGGTAGGTTAGGAGAAGAACTCCTCAAAAGGTCTCACTCAGTGCCCGGACCTTCAAGGGGTTTCTTCATCTTCATGCAGTACTCGATCCACTCACTGTCCCCCCAGGTCCCACTTCTCCGTGTCCCTGAAGACCTACTCGTCCTTCGGCCTCATCTTCTACGTATCGGACGTCCACGAGGAGAACTTCATGGCCCTCTTCCTGGCCCACGGGAAGCTGGTCTACACCTTCAACGTAGCGGAGCAGAGGGTGAAGATGAGGAGCGAGGAGAAGTACAACGACGGTGCCTGGCACAGCGTAAGTTCTCGCCGTTTCCACGCCTGAGCGACGGTTCAGTCAGGAATCATCTCCCTCCAACCATGTTGACCTCCTCCCTTCTCCTCCCGAAGGTTATTTTTATCCGCGATGGGAGTCTGGGCCGCTTAATCATAGATGGGCGCACCGTGTTGGAGGACCGAGCTGAGGGCGCCAACGTCTCCTGGCACGTCAGCAGTCCCGTCTACGTGGGAGGAGTTCCTCCAGGGAGAGCCCAGAAGAACATCCAGGTAGGAGTTCAGGTTAACGTGCAGGAACCGCTTCTTCACGCCTCTATCACAACATCCACAGTCAGACAACAGGAAGTCACCTGCATGGTCTTCCTCTGCAACAGGAAGTCACCTGCATGGCCTTCCTCTGCAACAGGAAGTCACCACAGTGGCTCTCCTCTGCAACAGGAAGTCACCGTCGTTGCCTTCCTCTGCAGCAGGAAGTCAGATGTTAAAGATGACGGTCTTTAGGGTATCTCAGTCCCGATTATGAACAAATAAATCTACTTCCTGTTCTAGCTGTTTCCTTCAGCTCCTCATGTTGGCTGAAGACACAACATTCACTGTAAAAAGTTAAAATAAAAAAAAGAGTATTAATTATTAAGTAAGTATTATAGAGTCTAAAACTCAAGTTGTAAATATTAAATATAAATAAGTCACAAGAGGAAGTCATTTTTTAAACTTTTTTACAGTGTATAATATCGGTCTCAAACGGCTGCCGGAAACAAATAATGAGCAAATGTTTATTTACTGCATCTAATTTTCATTCTGTTTATTGTAAAACTATGAAAACTTTTTATGCTGGTATGATGGTATGTTATCATGCACTGTAAAAAAAAAAAAATTGTTAATGAAGTTAAGGAAATTATTTCAACTGGTAACATAAATTAACTTTCTGTTAATTTAGTTTCGGAGTGTAACTTATTCAGTTAAATTGTAATTTCTTAATATAATTGAGAATTACCAGGTACATTTCCTTGAGTTGATGCATATTCACAAAATCTGGAGTAAATCGGACCAACGGTTCGATACTTGTTGCCAAAAACAGTCTTTTTTCATTAAAAACAAACAAACTCCCCCTAGTGGGTAAGATGTGAACTACAATCTGAATCAGACCAATGGTTTACAACTTATGGTCTGAAAACCTTTTGGAGATAAAGCGCCCCCCTTGTGCCAGAAATATACAACTGAACTGTCCCAAAAGTTCCAGTTCAGTCCAGTTCTTCCTCGCACTCAGGTCTATGTGGGCATGAAATTTAGAATTGATCCACGAAAGAGTTTTTGAGTTATAGCGTCAACACCAAGGATCAGCGGAGGTGATGGCGAGTCAGGTGCTGAACTGATGACGTGTTTTCGAGTCTCTGAAGGCGAATGTCTCGATCCTCCAACTCCCCCTGACATGAAGCTCTGCTCCTCTTCCTCCTCAGAGGAACTCCGCCTACAGCTTCACCGGCTGCTTGAGGAGCCTCCAGCTGGACGGCCAGTGGCTGGCCCCCATCACGGACACCTTCGGGGTCACGCCGTGCTTCGAGGGTCTCTCTGAGGCGGGGACGTACTTCTCAGAGGGGGGAGGATATGTCATCCTGGGTACGTTTCAAGGCGGAGCCTAACCTGCGTATTTGTTTGTCCCTCAGCTTCACACTAAAATTAAGGAATTCTTTTTTTTCATGACTAAAAAAATATATATATATATATATATATATATATATAAGTATATTTACATATGGACAGGTAAAGAAACCACTTCTCACTTCTTCCTCCTCCCTCAGATGAGTCCTTCAACCTGGGGCGGAAGTTTGAGCTGGTGATGGAGGTGCGCCCCCGTGTGGCCTCTGCGGTGCTACTGCATGTCCGGACAGCAGAAGGTTTCTTCACGGTGTTGCTGCATCAGGAAGAGGTACGTCTGTGACGTCAGACGCAGAAACGACCTCGCTGCTCAAGAGAGAGCGGATTAAAAATGATGCTGCTGTGATTCCAGGTGGTGGTTCTGGTCAACGATGGGTCCAACGAGTTCTTCACAAAGGTTCCGCCCAGACTGGGTCTATGTGAAGGAAACTGGCACAGAATCACCGGTGAGGATGAAGAAGACAGTTAGATGGTTGTTGATTGGTCAGATGTGAGACCAGACAGTTAAATGAAATAAATAGATACGGGTCACATAGAACTACTTTGTTCTTTCTCCTACTTACAAGTTCTTGTCCAGTTAGTCACACGATTCTGTTTCCTGCTTCTACTCAGTCATCCGGGACGCCAATGTGGTCCAGCTGGATGTGGACTCTGAGGTGAACCATGTGGTGGGACCAGCGACCCGCAGCTCCTCCGACGCCAGGAAGCCCGTTTTCATCGGAGGAGCTCCAGGTGAGACAGGAACACGCAGTAATAATAATAATAATAATAATACATTTAATTTATTATGCACTTTACATTTAGATCAAATCTCAAAGTGCTACAAAGTAAAAGCAGATAAAAGCATCAATAAAAAATAAAATAATAACTATATAAAAATAATGGAGTACCACTGGGAACACATTTGGTCCTCTAACATAAAATACATCTTTCTGATCCCGACCTCCTCTTCCTCTTCCTCCTCCTCCACCTCTCAGATCTCTTCCTCCCAGAGAGCCTCCCCACCATGAAGTCCTACGTGGGCTGCATGAGAAACCTGACCATCAACAAAAGCCCGGTGAGCTTCAGCAAGGCGGTTCTGGTCAACGGAGCGGTCAGCGTTGGATCCTGTCCGGCGGCGTGACGCCTCTCTCCACGCCATCTCCGCCTCCGCCGCAGCACTGACCAAACCCGCTAGAGACTCTGTAGAACCGACCCAGTAACCGGCGAAGTATCGTCACTGCTCCTCTCACTTTTCCACACGTCTGTCTTCTGTCACTGCGTTTTATTTTAGTTTTACCAGAGAATCCCTGAAACAAGAGAAACGACCAAATCTAAAGAACGATCAGGAAAATAAAGCCCTTCAGGAAAATGTCAACTTATTTGAAGTTCAGAACCGTCCTGAAGAACCTCCTGTGGGTCCATGAAAACTTCTCCACAAGCATTAGTTCTTTCAGTTCTTAAGAGCCCGAGCGGCTCCACGTTTGTTCCACTTCCTGTTCCAGACGTTTCTATTTTTTACTGTTTTATTTCTGATGAATAAAAAATGATTCTACATCCATGTTGGTTCTGCAATGTTCTGGTCTTTCCTGCGTTCAGAGACCACAAACCGGGTTTTGACCATAACATTCCAACATCTATGAGGACCGTCGTTTTGCTGCTCCTCTTCCTCACACATGAATGCAGAGTGAAGAGAAACATATTCACAGACATCAAAGAGTGACGATGAAGACAATCTCCGGTAAATCGTTCCCGAAAAAAAACGTCACATTTTCATTCGACCGGTACATTAAACAGCATTTATTTCACATATTCAGAAATCATTTAAAAATCATACACAAGTTTGTTTGTTTTTAAAAAAAAGCTTATAATAACTTCAAACAATAAAATCTTTTACAGACACACGTGAAAAATAAACTTGTTTTTGCTTCGTGCATCAATATAGGATTTAAATCTTAGAGTAACAATATCACAGCAGATCCAGAATAAACCTGAAACTGACCACAGATGAGTCCCGCCCTAAAAATAGACTTAATATATATATATTCTTATTATAATATATATATATATTCTTATCATAATATATATATTATTGTTACATCTGAACATTAAAACTCTTTAGACACAAAAATAACGACATCAGTTTTACAGAATCAAGAGAATCTCAGACGAACAGAGCTGGGGATGGACATCGATCGGCCATAACATTAAAACCACCTGACAAATATCTCGTAGGTCCCTTTTTGACGCCAAAAACAGCCCTTTGATGATGTCACTGTGATGTCACTGAGTGTTCTGACGCCTTTCTATCAGAACGTGGATTCACTTTTCTCGTAGTTTGTGCCGACATCAACATCAGGATAAAAGGTTCAGCTGCTGCCTGATACGTCCCACCCACTGACAGGTAACCACGGTGACCCGATAATCAATCCACCGTATTTGTTAAGCAAATACAAACCTAACCTCTGATTTTAATGCAGGTCAAAGGTCGGTGATGGAGCCTGATGGAAAAAGTAAATTAATGTTTGAGACTAAAAGAGACTTTTTCTAGAGTTTTAGAGAAGAACCGGCAGAGTTCTGATACCTGATCACCACCGGTCCCACTAATGTGTCAATGTGTGTGTGTACCTGTGTGTGTGTTAGGAGGTGTGTGTTTCTGTGTGTGTGTACGCGCGTGTGTGAGTGAGTGTGTGGGTGAGTGTGTATGTATATCTGAGTGTGTGTGTTTCTGTGTGTGAGTGTGTGTGTGTTTGAGTGTGTGTGTGTGAGTGTGTGTGTGTGGGTGAACCACTGTGTATGTGTGTGTGTGTATGTGTGAGTGTGTGTGTGTGTGTTTGAGTGTGTGAGTGAGTGAGTGTGTGGGTGACTCTGTTAGTGTGTTTATGTGTGTGTGTGTGTATGTGTTTGTGTGTGTGTGAGTATGTGTGCGTGTATGTGTGTGTGGGTGACTCTATTTGTATGTATGTGTGTGTGTGCGTGTGTGTGTGCGTGTGTGAGTGTATGTGTGTGTGTGTGTGTGTGTGTGTAACACTGTGCTTTCGTTCTCAGTAGAAGATCATAGAGGGAATAAAATCAGTGACAGTTTTAAAATCCTTCAAAGTTTGACAGTAAAAAAATACCACCAATAGGAAAAAGTGCGGATTATTTCGTTTGACATCATCAAATCAGTTCTTGGTCCCCAACTATAACTATAAAAACACCATAAAAAAAGGTTATTGACCTTTTAACATCACCGCTGTGCTTTTTAATCGACAACAATCAGTCCATTTTATTATTTCCTCTTCTTTCCTTTTCTCTTTGCCTGTTTAGCATCTTTGAGTATTTTGAAAAGCGCTCTATGAATAAAATCTATTCAAATAACTATTATTATTATTACAAGAGAGACGATCAGTTGGACAAAGTGAAGCTGGAGCCATCAGTATCTGACCTCCCTTCCTGAGGAGTGGGTTTTTAGTTGGGGGGAGATGCCCTGGAGGAAATAACCAGCCTTCGTAATCGTGTTTAAAGTCAACATATTCGCTCCACACCAACAATAATCAGGGACAAACCCACAAACGCTCCTGTCGTTTCACGGTGGGGGGGTATAAAAGAGAAGACCCTCATGGAGGAGGGTTGGAGCTCATCGGAGCTTCTCAGCTCTCCCCGTCTCCTTCGTCCTCCTCCTGTTTGATGAGCGGGGTTCCTGCAGACATCAGGGAAAGAGATTTTCAATTCCCTCGATTCCTGGTCTTAGCCTATGGGAGAGGTTAACACGTAAATCACGTTAGCTTGTTGGAAAACCCTCAATCATCCTAATGGGAGAAGACCACCCTGTCTCCTGAGCAAAAGTCGCCCCAAAATGCCGAAACCCGGGATCGAACCAGGGACCTTTAGATCTTCAGTCTAACGCTCTCCCAACTGAGCTATTTCGGCCACAGTTTAGCATGATGGGGGAAGCTAACACTGATATTAGCATGTTGGAGAAGGTGAGACTGATGTTGGTCCTTCAAAGAAGACCTTCTTAACCCTGGGAGAGGTTAACACGGCACTTAGCTTGTTGGAAAACCCAATTTTCATTTAATTTGTCTTACCATCAAGCTTCTTCAGATTAGGAAGTCTCTTAGAGGCTTCATCCATCCATGTTCCTTCGGCTGAATGCTTCTCCTCCAGAGGATTTCCAACAAACACCAGGTCTACCAGGCAGGGCAGGTCAGCCAGCCTCACAAACTCCCCTACACAACACAGAGAAGAAGATTAGTTGTTGATTCAAGTTTGAGAACTGCTGGCTCTTGTGGAAAAAGATTCTAGGACCAAGTTCTCAAGGTGAAATAAGCCATAACATTATAACCCCCGACAGGCGAAGTCGGATTAACATTCGTTAGCAGGTGAACATTTTGTCCTGGTGTTGACGTTGGAAGCAGGAAAATCAGGAACAAGAATCAGAATCTGACAAGGGTCAGAGGCGATGGCTAGATGACTGAGTCTGGAGACCAGCAGTTCTGGAGACCCTCTTGAAGATTCTCTTGGGTGTTTCTGCTCAGCAGTGGTTAATGCCTGCTGAAGTGCTCCAAGGCAGACCAGCAGGTGAATTGGGACAAGGACATGGGCAGCCAGGGCTCACCAAAACCCAGACTCTACCCAGGAACCACTAGATCTCCAGTCTAGCATTTCCCTGCTGAGCTATTTCATCCACATGCTGGTCTGAGGGGGAGGCTAACGCTGCTGTTAGCCTGATTGACAGCTACTGTCGCTGCTACAACATGTTCATCGTAGTCGTTCGTTCATGTCTGGACGAGTTGTTGGATGACGCTCACCCCATTCTTTGACCAGGTTGTTGGACATGTAGAGGACTCTCAGGTTCTTCATGCACTGGATCCCCTTCAGCTTCTCTATCAGGTTATAGGAAATCCACAGCTCCTCTAGTGTGTCCCCTACCGCCTCCTGCACTCCCACGCACACACACACACACACACACCCACACACACACACAAACACACACAGAAACTGTATTTAGGCATGTAGCATGTTTTAAAAACAGCTAAACTTCCTTTTGTTGTTAGCTCCACCCACCAGTCCACTGAGGGCCTTTATATTATTTCTTCCGAGCGATAATATCCTCAGGTTCTCTGGAAGCACAGAAGAACACCACATTAAAACACCACATCTCCACCTCTGGACAGAGTGTGTGTGTGTGTGTGTGTGTGTATGTGTGTGTGTGCGTGTGTGTGTGTGTGTGTGTCGCTGTCACTCACTCAGGCCGTTCAGATTGGTGATTTTCTCGATGCAGTTTGTGGACAGAGACAACTTCCTGTAGAGATTGGGGAGAACAACATATAATCAGATACATCGCCGTCGCTGCCGCCGATCCTCCGTGTGAAGCTGATGAATTATTTCATGGATCATTTTCTAATTTTATACCCACATAGAGCTTAGTGCGAGGAAAAACTGGATTGATTCTGGGAAATTTCAGTTCTATATTTCTAACACTAGGAGCTCTATCTCCAAATGTTTTTGGCCATAACTTCTCAACACTTGGTCTGATTGAGTAAAAATCTGGTGCGTTTGAATCGACTCGAGGAGCTCTGTCTTGTAAGTATCATATTTCACTCTATTAGTTCAGACTTTACTCGCTAGGGGGAACTTTTTCCTGTAAAAAAACACAATCAGGGAAGGTAACGGGGTCACAGGGTGAGTGGACTCACTCGCAGCAGGTGAGCGTGGAGAGAGAAGCATCCATCTTCTCTACCGGAGGAATCTGACCATAAAGTTTAATGGCTGTAGCCTCGCTCACCTTCTCCCCCGACTTCTCCTCCTGCGTCCGCAAACACACACACACACACACACACACACACACATACACACACAAACGCAAAGGGCAGGTAAAATTGTGGTTCTATACAGGCTGTATTTTGGAGATTATTATTATTATGTAGGTCAAAGGTCAGAGATGGAGCCTGATGGAATCCTGTTTCCAACTTGCCCTGTCCTCAGCATCTTCCTCTGTCAAACCAACCAACCAATTGTTTCTTCTTTACTTCATCTGCTTGTGGTTAATTATCATTAAAAACATCAAACAGCAAAGATCACACCGTCACTGTATCTGTCACTCACCCATTTGAGCAGTGCCTCTTTCACAGTGGTGGCTTTAGCCTGGAGACAGAAACACATCATCACATCAGATTAGACAGGAGGAGGTTGGATTATGTTGTTACAAACAAATTAGCTCTGAAGCCCTGCTACACCCACTGCTGTAAAATCCACCGGACAAGCTGGCAACCGTGTTGTTACTAAGCTATAAGCTTCTTATATTGGCTGTCTTAAGTAGTCATTTTTGAGGTTTGGCTCGTCTATTCTACCTGAGGAATCATGACTATCTGGAGTCGAGCCAAAACAGGGAGATATCTCTTCTGGTTCAAGGCAGAGTTAGTGACAACCGAGATTCGCTAACAAGCTAATTAAATAGCTCACCACGATAAAAATGTCTCATAAAAGGTCAGCTTTAGCACAGTCTGTGCACATTATCACACACGGGTACAGTGCAAACGGTATAAAGTGGATGTAACAGAGATTAGTTACGAAACAGGAAGCGAAAGTATAAACACTCACCATAACGGAGACGGCTCGTGTCTACTCTGGTTGCTATGGCACTGAGGCAGCATAGGAGCTGCGCATGCGCAGTACGATATATTCGCCCATGCGCAATGATAATAATAATAATAATACATTTAATTTATAACGTACTTTACATTTGGATCAAATCTCAAAGTGCTACAAAGTAAAATCAAATAAAAGCATCAATAAAAAAATAAAAATACTAAAAATTATTTTTTGAAAACAGGATAATTCCCCTTAAATTCCACTATCAATGAATATATTTATATTTTAAAGATTTCCCATTATATCTTAAAACAAGCTTACGAACATGATTTATGATATTTTAAATAATATATAATATTATATCTTTAATAATTCTTTTTTTTTATGTCCTCACCATGAAAAAAAATGGTGAAAAAATGATTTCTTTGCGTATTTTATTTCTTTGGGGAATATAATATTCTTACATTCCCCAATGTGGTCGATTGTTAGAATTCACAAACTGTTGTGTAATTGTCGACCGCTCGATTGAGATTCGAACAATTCTCATATATAAAAGGAAAAAAAATATATATATTTTTTTTATTAACTGATTATGTGATTACCTTTATACAGCAATAACATTAATATGAACAATACCAAAGCATTGGTTATATGAGAAAGGAAGGAATAAACAACAACACAGAGCACTTAAAGCACTTAAAAAAGAAAGACTTCACAAATCAGGGACGAAAACAAAAAGTCAGAATTAATTAATTAAATAATTAAAATATGAGATTGCTTCATCGAATACTTTGCACACAAAAAAAATAAAATAAAAATTAAAGAATGAAGAAAGAAAAAGGAAATGCAGTTTTGTATAAAAATGTAAAAAGATAATTTGAAGCCAAATCTAACTGGGATTTTAATATTGGATATAGGACTTAGTGTACATTCTTAGGAGGTTAGTTTAACGGATCTATTTCGGTCCAAACTCCAAACAGGAGGCGGTAATACACAAGAAAGCTGGCGAACGCCATAACAATGGGCGAATTAGAGGGAGGCTACGTCATCAGCACTCGACCAAACACAGGAGGCGCGAGCGAAAGTCGCTTTCAAACATATTTTCCAAGAATAACATTTAAAATACAATTCTGCTCTGACGTGAACATAAATTATGAGTTCATTTCGTGGTATTATAGGGTCTGAGAGTTACTGACGCCATGACACAATCAGTCGTTGTTCAGGGTGAGTAAAAACTGAGATCAACTCAGTGAAGTAGTGAACGTTAGCATAAGGAACTAGCTGTCAGGCTAGCTATCAGAAGCAGTTCAGCCGTTTACAGGCATCATTAGTTACAAACCGAAGAGGAAAGTAACTACAGAATACTTCATTAGTTAAAACTTCTCAAGTATATATTCTTCCACAACGTTTTAGTTTAACTCTCTTTGCAATGTAACATAAATATCTGTAGCTTTTAATCTTCGAATTTAACCAAAACAGACGCGTCACTGCAGTCGACTGTTTTTAAAAAACAAGACAGAAACAAACGACTATTTTGACAATTGTACACAGTTCGCCATTCTTTTCAATTATTATTTTGCTTCGTTGTTCTCTTTTTTAGTTCTTTACTTTAATACTTTTTTTTTAATGTTAGTGTGAATACTCTTACCTTTATTATTTTTTATTGTTATACTAATACTATTTTGTTTTACACTGGTACTATTCAACTCTTAATTATTTTTACCCTCATATAAACTACTTTCTACTTTTGTATTTGTTTTCAAACTTTCACACTGCTACCTTTTTTATTTTTTTACTCATATCACAATGATTTAATTTTTTACGTTTTGCACATTTTATGATTCACATTTATTCCACAAGAATGAAAGTGAAAAACTTCTTGGTCTGATGTGTCGGTTTGTGTCTGATTAAATGCTCACGGTCGCCTTTGTTAACTTGAGGTTTATGCTTTGCAGTCGGACAGTGTGGTAACCAGGTTGGCTGCAGGTTTTGGGATCTTGCTCTGCGAGAACATGCCCACGTCAATAAAGTAAGTCCCAACACACACACACCCACAAGTTACATCCACACACACACAAAATACTACTGGATTGAACCATTTAGCTACTTTGTTTTTCATGCAGCGTTAACTTTCAGCATCCCACTGGAAAATCTTGTAATTGTAAAATCAAAAGACCAGCCATAACATTATAGCCACTTTATAGCATTGATTATTTTTGTTACAATAGTACTTTTTAATGTGTAGGAGGTATTATGCAGCAACCGTCAGGTCTAGGAAGGTCAAGGAACGGCAGGTCAGCTTATACAAATACACCAGTCAGCCATAACATTATGAACACTGACAGGTGAGAATAACATTGATTATCTGGTTACCATGGTTACCTGACAGTGAGTAGAATCTAAGTTGATGTTGGAAGTAAGAGAAATGGGCAAGTGTAATGATCTCACCGACATTGTCATCTTGGCCCAAAGAAGATCAACTGGTGAACGATGATGATGGGAACTAGGCTAACTAACTTTTTTCCAGATACTGTTACTTCTCAAGATATCTAATATGCTGTGTTTTTTTTTTTTAAACCTGTTTCAGAAAGGGGTGTACGATGAAGCCCTCAGTAGCTTTTTCCGAAACGTGGACTCGAGGTAATCACACGTGCGTCTATCCTCAAACGTCTTCATGGGTCGATCCTCCAAACAAGTGGAGTCCTTGAACATTTTCTCTGCTTCTCCAGGAAAAGTGATGGGGGTGTCGGTGGGAGAATCCAGCATCTAAAGGCCCGGGTGAGTTCTGGCCTTTACCAGAAAACTGCTTGAGAGAAATGTTTTTAGCTTCTCGTCTTCCCAGGGGTTCCGGTTTATTTTAGAGTGAGGGTCAGGGTCGGATCCTGCCTGATGAAGGGTCGGACATCCTTCGGTCAAAGTTACATAGATGAGTTATGGAATGATGACATGGAGTCAACGTCATGTAATAGAAATATGATATCTTCATACGGAGGTGTTTGACCCCACAGGCGGTGCTGGTTGACATGGAGGAGGGTGTGGTCAATGAGATTCTGCAGGGCCCGCTGAGAGACGTGTTCGACAGCACTCAGCTCCTCACAGACGTGTCGGGTTCAGGAAACAACTGGTGAGCGACCGAGCAGCCAAACGTGAGGTCACGGTCTCACATGACCGGAACAACTCACGAAAACACATATATACATATATATATATACATAAATATATACACATATATATTTATGTATATATATATACATACATATATATATACATATATGTATATATATATATATATATATCTGAGCCACTTTGACCAGTTTTCTTTAAAGAGGTCTTCTTAGTTTAAATATAATTCTCTCCATTCATTTACAGCTGGTTTGTCTTTTCTAAGCCACTTCCTGTTGAGAGCCTTTCTGCCCGCCTCCAACAGGGAAAAATTATTTCTAACATTCTTTGTTGACAATCCCTAACTTACACGAACAGTTACGGCAGAGATTGTCTTGATCCTTTGATGTTGAATCCATCATATTGGATCGCCAGAGTGAGAAATAATGAAAAGAATAAATCATTGGATTGTATTCATCCATCATGTTTTAAAGAGAATGCAAAGATCTGCTGTGGCTCAGAGGACTCAGCTAGAAGGATGTTTTTTTTTTCTGCCGGGCTCTTCCTCCAGCTTACATAGTATAATTTGGGGCAAAGGTCATCAGTGTTTGTTGGCAGGGCGGCTGTGAATATTCCCTCTTTTGCCACACAGCCGTTCTTAGACGAATCGGCACAGCAATGCAATGTCATGCCTGTCAAGCAGGGTTTCTGTCATCAGACACGGGGAGAGGAGTTCTCAGCATGTGAGAGGGACAAAAGACGTGCGTTAGGGCTAATGGATCGCAGCCCTCAAGGAATAACTTCTTCATCATCAAAATTCCGATGTTCAATCAAGGACAAAACCGAAAATGATGCTGGTGATTTCTGTCACAAAACAGACGTATTTCACTCCGCAGCACCTTTTTTTCGAGAAGCATCTTTCTTTCCACACCGACTCAATGAATGTGAAGAATGCAGCTGTGGAAGTCTCCCTTTTGTTTTTCTCCATCAGACGGACGCGTTCACAGAGCTGTCACTCACAGGCGACGTCATCGCGCTGCACCGAGACGTTTAAATAAGATTCTGCTCAATGTCCATGCCCTTCATTTAAATTTCATTTTATTTCAATATTAATATATTATATATATATATTATATTATTATAATTACTCACACATAGTAACAGATTACTCACACATAGTAACAGATTACTCACACATAGTAACAGATTACTCACACATGGTAACAGATTACTCACACATGGTAACAGATTACTCACACATGGTAACAGATTACTCACACATGGTAACAGATTACTCACACATGGTAATAGATTACTCACAGGTTACATAGTAACGGGTGACACTGAAAATTAATGTTTTAGGACTTACCTGTCCACAGACACCAAGGTGAAGCAGACACACCTGATAGTTGTGGAGATATTTTAGGTATATTTAATGGATGTCATTCAGGCGAGGTTGTACATAATGATGGTAAAATTTACCGCATGTCTTTCTAGTTGAGGCCCTTTAAAATTCTGGGACTGTTTGTTTTGTCTTCACGCTGTCGTTGATCATTGATGCGCTTCTTGTCGTCCAGGGCTGTGGGTCACATGACGTACGGCTCGGCCTACAGGGAGCAGATCGTAGATAGGCTGAGGAAGGCGGCGGAACACTGCGACT
Organism: Lophius piscatorius; assembly: GCA_009660295.1. Classification (NCBI taxonomy): domain Eukaryota; kingdom Metazoa; phylum Chordata; class Actinopteri; order Lophiiformes; family Lophiidae; genus Lophius; species Lophius piscatorius. The sequence continues at coordinate 104,630 of VRLP01001876.1, forward strand.
GTCTGCAGTGCTTCTTTCTCATTCACTCCATGGGTGGAGGTGAGACACCACCTCTTAAACACACCTCTCTAATGACATCACAGCTCCAGCTACTCCATCAAACCTTCATGTGGGCATCACTGATCATTAGACGTAATTATAGGAGCTGCTACTTCCTGTTTTCATTTGTCTACTTCCTGTGTGCGTATATTTGGACTGACAGCTGAGCATGAATGTGTGTTTTTTTTTGAGGTACGGGCTCTGGCTTGGGCACCCGAGTGCTGAGCCTGATGGAGGAAGAGTTCCCGGAGGTGTGTAGAATTGTCACGGCCGTCTATCCGTCTGCCGAGGACGATGTCATCACGTCTCCGTACAACAGCGTCCTGGCCATGAGGGCGCTCACGGAGCACGCCGACTGTGTCCTTCCTGTGGAGAACCAGGTCTGTGCATTTGTAAATGTTTCTTTATTCAAAGTCTATATCAACCAGGCCTACAGGGTATGTCCCCGACAGGAAGGGGTGTGTCCCCGACAGGAAGGGGTGTGTCCCCGACAGGAAGGGCATGTGTCCCCGACAGGAAGGGCATGTGTCCCCGACAGGAAGGGCATGTGTCCCCGACAGGAAGGGCATGTGTCCCCGACAGGAAGGGCATATTAACTTTATATTTGGACTAAATCAGGCCAACGGTTGAGAACTTATGGAGGGGAAACTTTTGGAGAGAAAGCCCCCCCTAGTGTCAGAAATATACAACTGAACTTGCCCAAAATAATTCCAGTTCTTCCTCACGCTAATGTTTATGGCAGTATACAATTTGAAAATGACTCATGAAATAGTTTTATGATTTATCGCTTTCATATAGTATATGTATAATAATTCCATAATATCCCCGTCTATGATTTTTCACAAATTGAAAACATCAAATTCTTAGTTTACGTTTCTCCTCATTTCTCCTCTTCTAGTCGTTGGTCGACATTGTGAACAAGATCAAACAGATGTGTCATCGGGGAAAGCCAGGAGGGGCGATCAAGAGAGACAGCACCATCATCTCTGGAAAGGGGGGGCTCAGTGGGGGGGAGAGGCCTTTTGATGATATGAACAACATCGTCGCTAACCTGCTGCTCAACTTGACCAGGTGAGGGATCCCCGTCTACTCAGATACAGTAAATGACACACCTGTATCCTAAAGTCTTATTATGTACTACGCGGTACTGCTGGGTTTTCACCTCCTCAATAGTGTGTGTGTGTGTGTGTGTCTGTGTCTGTGTGTGTGTGTGTGTGTGTGTGAGTGAGTGTGTGTCCTCTGCTGCATAACAGCTTTGTGTGTTCTGACATCTTCTATCAGAACCAGCATGAACTATTTCAGCATTTAGGGCTGTTCATGCATAAGGAGCCTCTGCTTCTTATGCATGAACAGGAAATCCTCCTCACATGTCGTTTCCATGTGAAGTGAAGGAGGTGAACATTGATAAATAAAAGAGGCAGAATCAACAATGTTGACGGCTTTTTATTGCAGCTCGGCTCGTTTTGAGGGGTCTCTCAACATGGATCTGAACGAGATCGCCACCAACCTGGTCCCCTTCCCTCGTCTTCACTACCTGGTGCCCAGTCTCACCCCTCTGTACACGCTGGCTGACGTCAGCATCCCCACCAGGAGGTCAGTCGTCTGTCTGTCACCACACCTATTTTTACCTCACAGTTGTCTTGAGGGCTAAAGCGCCCGTCTGCGGGTGCTGACCTCACTTGAACTCCGACACGTGACTCGTATGGCTGCGGAGATGATTGACAGGAGAAAGTTCTCCCCTAATGAGTTCACTGACTACTGTATCATATTTATTTACATTCATTTATTCATTTTTCTTGTGCTTATCTGGTGTCGGGTTGCAAAATTCAAAAGGCAAAGAAGGGTATTCCTGATGTCCCTCTCCCCAGCAACTCAACAGCTCAACGTTTATTTACATGGTTATTTTAAAATAAGGTCATGTAAGAAGGTGGCAGTATGTGACATTTTTCATTTGGAGTCAAGATCAAATCGAGCTGAACTTTAGCTAAACAGCCTTCATACATTTTTATCTTTATATTTTATCTTATTTTTAATATAAGAAGGGGTTTCTGCAGGATCTTATAAACTCTAGAATTTGATGTGGATGTGAGGCTGTGGATGTGAGGCCTTCAATAGTCGAATGGCTTCTACCCAGTTTTCACTGTTTTTTCTTGTTACTATCCGCAGTGTTGGATTTGAATGAAAACAGTGTTTTCTGTCACAGGCAAAGGTTGTAGGGTTTGTATGTAGCTCCCCCCGGTGGACATAGGTGGTATTTTGCTGCCAAAATCCCTCCCTGGAGACTTTTTGGCTGCATTGTCTAGCCAGCTGGTCCAAATAGAGAGCCCCGCTGGTTCTGTCCCACTAAACACTGTGTAGCAGAACATGAACTTTGTGGTATATTCTCAAAGAGTTTCTGAACAAATTCACTGATTGTTTACTTTCAACTTGAGGTATTTTGAGGTTAAGCTGCTCAGATAGGTCCTGAATATATTGATGCTCATTTAATACAACTTCAGCCGTGTACAAACACACTATTGTTCACTCACAGTTGTCTGCGTACACTTATTGACTATCCATGGAACCGGTTTTCCAATATTCCTTAATATCCTTCATACATTTTGACCAGCATGGCCATGAAATAAGTCTTACATTTAATCTGTAAGTCTTAAAAAGGTCCTAAATGTAACCTGTTGTAACCTGCAGGAACCCTGTAAGGAACACGGTTTCTGTTTTTCAGTGTGATCAGTCCCATCCGCTGAACCAGAGGCGCCACAAAGCCAGCCTTCATGGCCTCGTGTGGGACGGTGGAAACTTAAAGTGTAGGTTGCATGTCTTGTGACAGGAAAAGCATCATTTCATCCACCTCCTCCCCAACAACAACTGCCATGAAAGTGGTCTTGTGTGAGGCATGCAGAGCTGCTCATTGGTGGTTGGCTCCACTGAGCCGCCCCAATAAGTGACTTTATGTACCTGCATGAATGTAGAGCAGGGCGTCGCTTTAAGGGTCTCACCGGCTCATTAGTGTAAATAAATAAAGGTACATAAATTCTTCTTTGTTCCTCAGTCCAACTCTGCTGCCCCTGAAAGTCCTTCAAGGGCCATTAGCCAGCAAAGACATTATGTTCTAGAGAGACTGGTTGTAGTTCACCGATCAGCCGTAACATTATGAAGACCCTCGTAATTCATCTATCTTTATCTATCTCTATTTCCATTTTCATATATATCTATCTCTGTCTACATATATTTCTATCTCTCTAGATCTTTCTCTGTCTATAAATCCTCAACCAATCTCTCAATCTACCTCCATATATCTATATCTCTCTATATCTCTAGCCGTCTCTCTCTCTATCTTTCTATTTCTATCAATATCTCTATTTATCTCTCTATTTTTATGTATCTCTCAATATCTATTCATCTAGCCATGTATGTGTGTATATATATATATGTATGTGTATTTATATGAGTGTATATACACACATATATATTTATATGTGTGTATATATATATATATGTATATGTATATGTATATATATATATATATGTATATATATATATGTATATATGTGTATATATATATATATGTATATATATATGTATATATGTGTATATATATATATGTATATATATATGTGTATATATATATATGTATATATATATGTATATATGTGTATATATATGTATATATATATGTATATATGTGTATATATATGTATATATATATGTATATATGTGTATATATATATATGTATATATATATATATGTATGTATATATATGTATATATATATATATA
>VRLP01001877.1:0-65000 GCA_009660295.1 Lophius piscatorius
CTTTATGGGAACTAGTTATTCCCTCATGGCCCTGATTTAATACTTTATGGGAACTAGTTATAACCTCATGGCCATGATTAAATACTTTATGGGAACTAGTTATAACCTCATGGCCATGATTTAATACTTTATGGGAACTAGTTATAACCTCATGGCCATGATTAAATACTTTATGGGAACTAGTTATAACCTCATGGCCATGATTAAATACTTTATGGGAACTAGTTATAACCTCATGGCCCTGATTTAATACTTTATGGGAACTAGTTATAACCTCATGGCCATGAGATAATTTCTCTTTCTATGCCTTATTAAGTCTTGGTTACGATATAATGATCTTGCAAGAAAATAAGTCGTTCACACAAGTTATTAAGTCGTGACCATGAGATAAGACCCGACCAGTTAATAAGTCGGTGTTTATTTAATACTGGCTTTACTGGGGAAAATGTAATCTCGGTTAAAAATCGGTTAACAAAAACGTTTTTTTTGGTGTGACTGAACACTTGAATATAAGTGAGTGGAAAACTCTGTTATTTGCTATAAATACACTGAAGAAAGTCCTCAGGCCATAATTTACTACTCGAATAGTTTATGTCTGTGACAAAGAGATTTTAGTTTCCTTTAGCTATTAGGTCATATTTTTATTTCCACACGGCCGGAATCCCTTAAAAACAGTGAAAATAAAAAGACCGGAATGTGTGGCGAATAAAATATGAGGACCTTTAAGGTTTATAACGTATTAATAAACATTAAAGGAACATTTGAATTGAAACACTTGAACTGTTTTAAGCACATGCATTCATTTCGGTTAAGACACTGAAACCGTGGAATTTATGAGATGAGCCTATTTTAGCATTTGACATTATTCCAGTCGCTCGCATTAAAGACAAAACTCTCTTTGGAAGCGGCGATAGATGAATCCGTCAGATCTCTAAGAAAAAAAAGGAATAAGTCAATCAAGCGAAAGCTAAACACTTAATATTATCTAAAAATAAAAAATAAAATAAAGGTACAGAAACACACATTCACACTTTCTTCAACAGCGGCGACTTGAAAAAAAAAAAGCCCCTTTCACAGATTAGGCGCGTCGGCTTTATTTTTTTCCCAGCAGCGAACAATCGCCTTGACAAACGTCTTTCAGGATGACTGTTCCCTCTCAATACGGCCGCACAATCTCTTGACAGTAAAACGCACCGCGCTCTATTGTGTTATACCGTCTGGAACCGAGACATATAAGCGAACAAATATTCATTAAACTTCCTCTTGTTTTCATTAAAGGGGGAATTGATAGCGGAGCGTTTCGGAGTACAGTCGTTTGAGCGGGGTCTTCGTTTAGCGGTCCGCCTATATTCCCGTATCGAGAAATTGAGACAAATGAACGGCGACAGAGGGACAATTACCGCGGCCAAGCCAACTGGTCATATTAAGATGATAACTTGTTATAATTGAGGAAACTATCACTGCATGACAGAAATGCATTGATCATTTCCCACACACTGCCTTAACAAGATCACAGATATTGACACCGGCTCAAGAGCCTCAGAGATCCTAAACCCGGGATTTGTCCATGAAGACAGCAGCAATTAGTCTTTGGGCTCGCACCACAATGGCCAGAAATCCCATAGGGCTCAGCTCAGCTCAGAGACGGCGTATGTGTGTGTGTGTGTGTGTGTGTGTGTGTGTGTGTGTGTGTGTGTGTGTGTGTGCGGCGTCCCTTGATGTCCGGGACGATTAATGACCATGCTCTCAAATCTACCCTTTAATATCCTGCTCAGCTGTTTGGTTGTTGCTCAGTTTGGGTCAGAATGTCTTATTGAAAAATGTGACTGAACCGGTTTATAACAGGGTTAAGTGGCAGCATGTATACGCTAAAGAGTGAGGGGCCAAGGATAGAGCCCTGGGGGACACCACGGGGTAAAAGGAGCCATGAACAGTGGCGATAGAGGAAGTTCCATTCAATGAGCAGAATTAGTTTGGGCATAAAGGTTAGGATTTACTAAACCCAGTTAAGTAATTTACTGTCTAATATGGGTCAAATAGTTTCATAAAACCTTTCTTTATCAAAAGGTTGAGCTAATCTAATTGAAATTGAGTACAAACGGAGTATCCATGGAAGAAAAAATTGAATCAAGCATTCACCTTTTGAGTCTGGTTTTAGGCACGACTATTTTTTATTTAATGGTAAAATTAAGCTGTCTAAAATATCCAATTAATTAAAAAAACCCTAAGAAACAGAATGTGCAAAGAGATTATTTATTGCCATTTTTTCTTTTTTCATTGGTGAGGACATTAAAGGCTTAAGACATGCAGAAATTAGGTATTATTGATATGGAATATGAGTATAATGCAAACAAAGTATTCCAAAAGAATCATTTTCAGGTCCTATTTTAACCTGAAGATGTTGTGGAATCCCATACATCCCAGATTTATTTGGGGGGGGGGCACCTCCCTGAACAGACCAGTGGGGGGCACCTCCCTGACCAGATTGTAAACCCGATGACTGTGTTGTTGGCTGTTTTCACCGGAACTCAACATGTGTGCTTCTACACTCTATCCCTGCACGCCAAATAATGGAAGCTGGATAGGTCATGTCTAAAAATGGACCAGGCCAATTTACACAAATGTTCAGTCTTTCTGGGAAGTTCTCAAAGGTTACAGGAGGAGCGGATCTTCGTCAGGCTTTAAGTGGAGACGTCGGAAAAGATAAGGAGTGTTCATCCTGTTTCAATGCTAACTGAAGTGGATCATAACATATGGGGATTTGCATACTAAAGTTCAAGAAGAGATCTACGTAAATTCTTTCATGGATGATGGATTCTGGGGTCACAGCAGTGCCGCGTGAAACAGGTAAGCCTGGTTTAGTTTAGCTGACGGCTGGGAAAAGCCCCATGGATTCCAAACCTAAGCATTCGTAGGGCAGATACTGAGAGGTAAAGTAGCCTTTAAAAAACTGTCAATCACTGCAACAACGAGACACTTTTGAGCATATGACCATAGATTGGATTATAAAAATATTGATTGGCCCAGTTTTGTACAGGATTGGCATGCAAACAGGAAAAAACAGGCTGACAAACCTAAAAAAACAAAAACAAATAGAGATCATGCCGTTTTAAAAATGGACTAAGTTCTTGATATAAAAGGCAACCTTTTAAAAAATATATATTTTTAAAAGGAAGCTCCCCCAAGTGATTGAAATATGAACTATGAGGGTAGAATAATAATATATGCAAGATGAAATCTCCATGAGTAAATTTATATGCAATAAAAATGGACTAAATCAGAACGGTTGAGAAATCACTGTCCAAAAACGGGGATAAAGCTCCCCCTAGTGTCGGAAATATACGACCAACCATTCCCAAAATCAACCCAGTTCTTCCTCGCATTGAGGTATAAGTGGGTATAAAATATAAAAATGATGCATGATATAGTATTTTGAGTTATCGCGTTAACAGGAAGGATACGCAGCAGACCCTCAAAAATAATAAAATATACTCAAATTAAAAAACAAATAACATCATTAACAAAATCGCAAACCACAGCATGAACGTTGAAATTCCAATTCCGCTGGAGTGAACGGAGAAAAGTCGTCCTCTCTTTGTAACAGGAGTCATCATCAACACGAGGAATTAAGAGAAGAGAATAGTGGCGCCGATAACACGTGAAGCACAAACGTGTTAAATTACCTCGCATTCAGGTTTAAGCGAATCCTCTCTCCGTTCCTAACTGCCGTGTGATGATGAGGCCTGTATGGGCTCATAAGTCCTGTAAGCACCTGCCGCAGTAGATGGACCATTAGCGGTACCACGCTACGGGTCTAACTGCCGCCGCTCTACATCGTTATGAAATTATGTCCAAAGGCACCGACGAGTCGGGCTAATTCGATCATCCTCAGACAAAAACCTGGAGTTCAGCGTCGTTGTACCGACCCGATGAGGAGTGCAGGAGACGGAGGCCATTATGGACCTGCCCATCATCTCTACAGCATTGCTGAACCAACTGTGTACGCTGCAAAAGCATTGAGGTTCTACAGAACCCAAGAGTCATCAGTGTGTTCCACAGATGGTCGGCCCGGTTCATTTAAGAGAACTGGGACCATCACAGAACGTTACAGGAAGTCTTTCCTACCAACGGCCAATAAACTCTATAACTCCTCCCACTTCTGCAGGACGGACAGCTGAAAAATCGGAATCTATAATGCCAATATCAAGTATTTATATTACTTCTCTTAATCCCGTAAACATGATCAATACCTAAAAGTCTTTCTTTGTTTTTTTTTCAGGCAAGATATTACGCTACGAATATAATTAATTGTTATTTTTCAATGTAATTTTCATGTACAACCTTACATTTACTATCATTTGCAATATTGTTGAGTTGCTGTTGAGTTGATTTTATGTTAAAGTGTTACTTCCATTACTGAACAGTATTATTTTATCGAAGAGTCGGGGATATGATGGTGATTGCGTCCGCCGCCGCAATTCCTTCGTGTAACTGCGATAATTCAAAAACTTGTGCATGGATCATTTTGAAGTTTTATACCCACATAGATTGTGCTGTGAGGAAGAACTGGATTGATTTTGAGAGGGATCGGTTGTGTCATTATGACTTAAGGGGGAGAAAAAGTCTCAAGCGTTCGTCCGATTTAGTCCAAATTTGGTATAAATGATCGACTTGAGGAGATTAATCTTTTATACATCGTGTTTTACTTAAATAGTTCACGTTTTACTCACTGGGGGAGCTTTTCTTACGAAAAACGTTGTTTTCCACACCAACCACTGCTCCGACAAATTTAGGGCAAATACTCGCGGAGCTCTATTTTCTTTTCTAATATGGTTTTTATCCATATTTTAGTCAAAAAGTTCATATTTTACTCTCTATTTACCAATAATACTGTGTAAATAACGTTAAATTCAATTGTAGGAGTTCAACCAACAAAGGGGATAGGGGGCTTTTCGAGTACAACAGCATAGGCCTAACTATCATGTGCAATAAAATAAAAGCTTATTATTACCCGGGCACTCTTAGGCACTGAATTACATTTACATTTTTCCGTAGGTTTTATTATCATGTTCAATAGAACGCTCATTGTTATGCTGTTATTCGTAGGCACTGGTTTGCATTTAGCGACGGGAAGCTAACGGCTGTTAACTCTTTGCAGACGACAATTGATTGTCCGCGTGAGTCACTTTCCCTCCACGCATCAGAAATATGAACGTTCTCAAAAATCGGCTAATAATAGTCTCGTAAGAACAAACACTGGTGTGTGATTTATTCCACCCAGAAAAAATATGTATTATGCAAATAAGACGCAATTGAATATCACTAAAGAGAATAAAAAGACACATTTGTGTCATTGGTCTGATTGATAATGGAACATTTCTGACGTAAACGAGATCATTTGTTTTCACTTAAATGATGTTTATTTTTAATGTCACATGACCAAATCCTCCTGTCAACTCTTACAATTACTTTGCTTCAAATTCAAAGGCTATAAAAGGTTGAATGACTTCATCAAATTTGATGAAGATGAAACACAATTACTTCTCCCAGAACCAAACTGCAAGAGAGGCTCACAATGAATATTGCGTACTGTAAAATGAGAATTGTTGGGGGATTTAAATTAAAGTATTTTAGATTTAATTTCATAGGTTTGATTCAACAATACTTAATTTAATTTAGGTTCATGGTTGAAGCTGTTTTGATTTATGTTAAACAGCAGTTTTCTTTTTCTTTTTTCTTTTTTACAGTGCATTAAACTTTTACATAAAAAAAAAGCTCTGGAGATTCTTCAAATCTCTTTTAAAAAAGTTAAATTTACAGTTTTACCTTCAAAAGCTCAAATGCAAGTAAAATCACAGAATGACATAATTCTATTCCTGTAGCTTCTTAAGATGAATATTAAATACTGTAAAAAAAAATTTAAAAAAATGAATATTTGGTGATATAAAAAATGTCTTCAACTGGTTACACAATGAAATTAAGTATTTATACCTAAATTAGTAGGTTTGACTCAAAAATACTTAATTTAATTAGGTATACTTGTTGACTTCATCTGCAATTTTCTTCTTTTTTTTTTACAGTGCATGATCATTCCTCGAAAGCTTAAAAAGATGAAATTCCAGCTCTGGATTGGAGAATCTATTATCAAAATTAACTCCCAATTTAAATTTTAAACTGAATAGAACTTAATTCAATTATGTGTTTCCAGTGATATATATATATATATATTTATTTTTTTTTATTTTTATTTTTTTTTTATTATTATTATTTTTATTTTATTTTTTTTTTACAGTGTGAGAAATAAGCTTTCATCTGACAGATCTGTCATCGTCTCTCCTGCAAAACTTGTCAATCAAAGAATTTCACCCCTCTGGTCGTTTCTTATGCGCTGTAAAATCATGTTGATTAAAAAAAAAAAAAGACATCGCAGCCTCACATACGACCATCACAAACGACGTTGTGCTTTTATTCGTCGTAAAACGTCACAGCCAGCGCACGCGAATTGGCCCGATCAATAAAACACGTACGGTGTGACCCAGAACCAGGAGGAACTTGGCGTTCTCTGGTTTTTGCAGAAGCCTCCATGTTTGTGAGGAGAAACTCATTTGGGAGCTCCTCAGACTAAACGCCGGCCGCCTCCCTCTCCCTCCTCACGCATGTACCAGTTTGAATCAGAGCCTCGGCAGATTGTTGGGCGTGAACGCCGCTGCGTCTTTCACCTCGCCATCCTTACACTCTGTACACTCCCGGAGAGAATACACACACACACTCGCACACTTTTACACGCACACGCACAGCTAGTGGTGTCATCTGGTCCTTTCAGCATGACTTCACTCAAAGATCTTCAGGCGAGTCCGGCGAGGGGCCGCTGGAGAGGAATGACTGCATGTCACGCACGTCTAAAGAATCTTTGATTGCATCCATGTGTGCTGAAAGATTTATACGCCGCCATTAGCTCGCGGTAAATTGGCTTTTACCCGAGGGCCGCACGGGAAGGAACCGGCCCAGTGGGTCAGGGTTTACTCTTGTGCTTTAAGCACGCACTGATTGATTCATTTTTTTCAGTAGACATCAAATTATTATTTTTTTTTCTGCTTTACTCGTTTTCTCAAAACACACCCTTAAAAATATATTTTTTTAAAAGTACGTGAATCTCTCCTCGTCAGTGTGTCTTCGCTCCAGAGGGTTCTGGTTCTGCTCATTGCGGCTGCCTGGTTAGATGTTTCATGTCGTATCTCATCGTTCTTTCTCAAACATCTATAAAAATGTCGTATCAAGAACTAAAGTCTCTTTTGTTGCTCTTTGAGGGTTTGAATAACATTTTGTGCCTAAAACCATGGCCGAATAAAAAAGGCCCGATTCAATGGTAGATTTGGCCCCGCCTACTGTCGTGACTCTCCCCGATCTCCAATCGTAAACATCAAACATGTTTGATATTTACGACTCCGGATCGGGTTGCCTCTGACGGAAAATCCGCGACGGCCAATGAGAGCGAGCGGACCGGGAAGCATCATAACCGGATGTTGCGGTACTTTTACAGCAAACACAAACCCAAACATACGGGGTTCAGGTATGTTTGGGTCACAGTCACATTAGTCACACATAATGAATGAATGAATGAATGATAAAAATAACTTATACAATACTAGAATAACTGTGAAATTATATTTTTTTCATCTTTTTCCGAAAAGAAAGAAAGAAAACTCCTGCGTGTCGTTCATTTGTACAGAAACATATTTCAGGGTTGTTGTTTCCATTTTTCTATTCCACTTCATGAATAAAACAACAAATCCTTCGTAAACATTCGCAGAAATATGAAACGCCCATAAATCCCACAGATAGTCCACAGATCTCTGATGGAATAACGAGTCCAAAGTCTTCCTTCAGCATAATCTGAATTAAGACCGAAAAAAAGGAATACTTTGTCTCTTTTTCCACAATTCCCATCAGTAAAAACATTCAATAATAACAAAGCGGAGTGCCGACTATCCCGTGTCTCAGCCGGAGTCTATAATCCGCCGCTCCTTCCTGATTAATTTCCATGATTCCACTCTGAGATATGTGACACCTAATTGGATTAGCGGACTCACCCAATTGGCGATGCGATCCATAGTTAAGCCAGTGGACAGAACATTATCTCGCGTGTCGAATTAACGCCTTTTCCACTGTCAGGATAAGATTACTGCCGAGTCGTCTCAGACTCGTCCACTAACTCACCTGACGTTTCCTCATCCAGAGCCACGCCAGCGCCAAAACCAAAACTAGATTTAAATCCCTGCATTGCTGGAATTACAAGCAGCTAATTAGAATTGAATACCGGGATAAGCCCGCGTATTGGATTATATATATATATATTTATATATATATATATATATATATATATAGATGTAGTGTGGGCCGAGGCAAACCTGGCGGTGAGCCAACATTCATATTTTTTCTATTTTTTTCTCAAATTGAATTCTCTTACTATTAAATCAGTTTAAAACAGACACTTAAACGGAGACAGAATGCCAGTTCAATGTGATCCCTGAGGTCATTCAGTCTTGCCTCTTGCATGAGGTGCGCGCAGATAATGCGTCCCTGTAGAGAATGCACGCACACGCACGCACACACACAAACACACCTACACACACACAAACACACCTACACACACACACACACTCATATATATATACACACACAACGACAGGCTGCTGCTGAAGGAGGCTCGCAGTGCTTGAAGGTCAAATTCAATAATGAATTCAGTGAAATAGAGAAAATTATACACCGAAACTGTTCATGCACACACACACACACACACACACACCTTCGCACACACACACGCCCAAATGTTCCTGTCCCTTGACTCCGTTCACTCCGGTGCGACGATGATTGGGTCTCTCCACTGGACTGACTCCACTTCTACGCCGCTATTCCACTCAGCACAGTGAGAAATCACCTCGTCAGTCCAGGACTATTACAGAGTAATTGGCCTTTTAAAGAGGGACTCCGCCGTGTGAAACAGTGTAACTGAGAATGATACCTTCGTCGCTCCTTTCCCAATTCTGCCCTCCATCTCTCTACTCTTGTGTTTCACTCCATTTCTGGCTTCATGCTCTCCCTCCGCCCCTCCACCCCCCTGGCCAGCTGCTCTCGCTGTGTCTCAGCTTCTCGGCATCGTGTTGCTGTCGCACCCTGTCTGCTGCTGACTCCTGCCGACCTCTAAAAGCTGTTTCTGAAAATGCCGGAGCTGCCTCAGCTACCACTTTCAGCCAGCGACTCCTCCATCATCGGTCAGTTTATTTCCGAGAGGACGGCTAGATAAGGATAAGGAGCAGCCGGGGTCATTGGTGTTTTTAACACTTTAACATTTTGAGTCGCTGTGTCTTTTTGAAAAATGTGTGCGACCTGACTGAGCTAGGGCTGCGGTCATTCGATCGTTTTAGTAATCGAGTACCCTCTCGATTATTCTGCCGCTTAATAGAGTAATCGAATAAGAAATATTGCGTCACCATCTCAGTCTGCAAGTCTTTGTCTGACATTTTAACCTCCCCAAATTTGAGGCAGAGTGAGCTTCTGTTCGCACTCAAAGATAGGTTATGCGTTGTTTACCTCCCTTCACAGTAGCAGTCCACTGGGCGACAAGGGGTTAAAATAGAGGCAGATGGGGTGACTTGTAAGGAGTTGATCCAGTTTTTGAAGACTAGCCAGCAAATTTGATGCAGAGTGAACCTCTGTTCACACTCAAAGATAGGTTATCTCCGTCGTTTAAAACTTGAGACGCGTCTCCTGGGAGACGCCTGTCCGCTGGAGGACAAGACGTCGAAGTGAGAGGAGATGAGATGACTCGTAAATAGGTGACCCAGTTTGTGAAGAGTAAACTGTAAAAAATAAATTTGTTCATCGGTAAAACACAATTAAATTAAGTATTTTGGAGCCTAAAATTGAAGTGGAAAATACTTCATTGCGGATGTTCCACTGCCTCAAGACGAGTCCCTACATCTCAAGAAATGTTTCTTGTCGGGTGATCGTGTCTTAAATCGAGAGCAATAAGATGTTTTGACTAGAAAGTAGATAAATACTCAATTTTGATAAGATTAAGATTAAGATTAATACGATTTTGAGTTTTCGAAATTTCCTTTGGCGTATTAAAAAATCTAATAAGGATGAAACAGTTTCAGACTTTATAAATCAGATTTTCTTTCACTGTTTTAGAACTCGCTAGACTCAACAATTAATCAGGTTATTGTACATTTAGAGTGTCTAAGATGTTTAATCCATAAATGCCCTCATGGAGGGAAAATTCCAAATTCATTATTTCAAGAATAACATCTTAACACCTGCCAAAAAAAAAAGAAAAAGAAAAGACAGTTGCACCAAAGGGAGCTCTAATATCGACTTTTACATGTTTCTTGTTTTATTATAATTCCGGGAGCCTCATGTTCTTTAAATTGCATCTTTCTCCACTTCTACTGTCTGAGATTAATCCTAAGCATTTATTCCCATTTCAGTAATTACATTATTTTTTATTGAACCCTGTAGAAATCTACTCCTCTAAAAAACAAGAGAAGGAAAAAAGAAAAAGCGCCATTTAATTCAGAATAACTGATTTAATGTTGAATCCCGCTGAGAGAAAAATGGCAAAAAAATTAAAGGTGCAGTTCCACGTAATTCTGTCATTTAAATAAAATGACGGGTTGAGGGATTGCGTTTCCTTTTAAGGCGTCATCCGGGTTCTACGATGCGAAAACGGGAGCGTTTCCCCTGATTGACAGGTCCAATCGCTGCTGTGCTTGTAAGCTGCTGTCGGAACATTGTCATCCTTTATGTCAACTAAAAAAGTGTATGACTGTAATTACAAAGTAATAAATCTTGAATCGTTGCCACAGGCCGCCTCATTTTCCTCCGCTCGCTACCTGTTCATCACTTCTCATGACAAATGGTCGATTCAGAGTCGGCTAATATTAATTATTATAAGCTTATAATCGGTTATTTATTCACGAGCTTTTATGTGACATCAAATATTATAACTGAACAGGAAAGGAGAATCGAAATAGAACATTAGTTTCGGACTGATGATGCGCCGTTCAAAACACTATATGAGCACATTTGGGATGAGTGGAAGTCAGCCATAACATTACAACCAGCTGGGCGACGCATTAAAGTTCCAGTGATTTGTGCTACAGTAGATGCTAATTGGGATCAGAGGACACTTAGCTAGCTAGCCTTCATCAGCCACCGCCATCGTTCAGTCCTGTAGACCGTTCACAAACTGGATTTGGTAGGTCCTAACCGCTGCAGTCCAGGACGACCCAACAAGACCTCCAGTGGCCGAGCTCAGATCCTTACAAACACTTTTCTTCTTCTAACTCGTCTTCAAGGAGGAAATTTTGACTTTCTGCGTAACTTCTTTTTCATTTATGCAACCGCAAGATGTTCAAATTGCTCATTTTGATCAGTCAATCCTCCAATGTCTGAAAATGTTTAATTTACATAACCATTTAATGGAAAGTGAATGAAATATTTAATGGAGAGCAGAACATCCTCGGACTTCAGACTTCAGAGCCGGAGCTGCCGAGGATCATTTCTTGACTTATTAGGTAAAACAAATGCTGGAATAAAAACTCTCCAACAACCATGTGAACCCTACTGTAGCATAAATTGCTGCTGAAAAAGTAAATATCAGGAGGGGAACGATCCGGAGTACCGGAACACTGTCAAGGACTTTGTGGACTGGTGTGAGGTCACAGCTGGTGAGGTCCTCACAGAACCCACCGGTGAACATCCAGGGTTTGGACATTGAAAAGACAAACTCATACAAATACCTTTGTGTTCACCTCAACGATAAATTGGACGGGTCGGACAACAAAGATGTCCGGTACAAGAAAGGTCAAGGTCGTCTCCACATGCTGAGGAGACTGAGGTCCTTCGGAGTGTTCAGGACTCTGTTATAGACCTTCTGTGACACTGTGGTCTGCTGGGGTGGAGGAAGGACACAGAGGGAGGGGAAGAGACTCAACAGGCCGGTCAGGAGGTCCAGATCTGTCCTGGACCCTCCCCTGGACCCTGCTGAGGAGGTGGGTGAGAGGAGAATGTTAACCAAGCGGACATCCATCCTGGACAACACCTCTCCCCCTACATGAGACTGTGGAGCCCTGAGCAGCTCCTTCAGCAGCCGACTGCTCCACCCACAGTGTGAGACAGACGACACCGTAGGAACTTTGTCCCGGCTGTAGTCAGAATTTACAACAAATCCCTGCGTCACAACACACCAGGTGTGTATCTGATAATCATCGACTGACTACACACCAGGTGTGTATCTGACAATCATCGACTGACTACACACCAGGTGTGTATCTGACAATCATCGACTGACTACACACCAGGTGTGTATCTGACAATCATCGACTGACTACACACCAGGTGTTTTCCTCTTATTGTAATATTGCACACCTGCACCTGGACTATTTCAATTCATATTTATATATAGCATTGGAGATTTTCCTTTTTTTACATTTCTTTTTTCTTTCGTGCTCTTTTTTCCTCCCTATTTTTTTTAAATATAAATTTGCATCTAATGGACCCACATGCATTCGGACGGCGCCAAACGCTCAGGTACCGGCCACTGTTAACAGTGTCTTCTTTACTTTTTCATTAAGTTCACAACAAGATTTCTTGTGGCAGAGGTTGGACAAAAATGTCACAGTTCTGCTCTGGTATCAAATCACTTAAAAAGTGATAGGGTGGAAAGGGGGAGGGGGGGCAAGGGGGGGGTGGGGGGGGGGGGGGGGGGGGGGGGGGGGGCGGGGGGGGGGGGGGGGGGGGGGGGGGGGGGGGGCATGTGTCAAACACATCAGCACATTAGCACACATTTTGGCTTGGAGAGTAACGAGAGACCTCAGGGAAGATGTATTGCAGAGGTGTGTGTGTGTGTGTGTGTGTGTGTGTGTGTGTGTGTGTGTGTGTGTGTGTGTGTGTGTGTGTGTGTGTGTGTGTGTGTGTGTGTGTGTGTGTGTGTGTGTGAGTGTGTGTGTGTGAATGTGTGTGTGTGTGTGACTGAGGGGGTTGAGAGATTGAGGGCAAAGGAGAGAAAACATTTTTTTAAGAATATGTGAGGGAGAGAGAGTGTTTAATGAGAGTGTGAGAGCTGGTGTGTAGCTGAAGTGCAGAGGTGTGTGTGTGTGTGTGTTATTGTGTATGTGTGGATGTGCGTGTGTGTGTTCATGCATGTGACATGTGCAGCCCGGGAAGCGGAGAGGAAGAGGAGGGAGGAAGAGAACTTCAATCTGTTACAAACAGCCTCAGGCGGAGCGGGCGAGCGAAGATGGATGAAGAATGACGTCTTAAATAGTTTTCATCAGGCAAACACAATAGGAAGAAGAAGAGATCTTCAGAACCAGCTTCCTGTCTGGGGAAAAAACTCACAGGTATGGCGAGGGCAGCACCTATAAGAGCTTCTGCCTTGGAGGTTTACCGGGCCAAAGGGAGACCCGGGTTCTGATTGGAATTACTGAAGGGGATACATTTCTCTGGGGCTGCCATGTTGTCACGGCGACCCCGACCCGCACACGTAGCATAGGTCACGGATGGCGGTAACAACGGAGGCGGTTCCGTCAGGCAGAATCTGAGGTGTGTGTTAGCAGGAACATGTTCTCTTTACCAGAGCAAGAAAGTGCTTTCATCTCGTACCGGTCAAATTCTCAGGGACCCGCAGACCTGCAGTGATGACCCCCTTGTCTTTTACCCTCGATGACATCATCGGAACAAGAGACGGTTCTGACACAGGTTCAGAAATGAGCTGAAGTATGAAAAAATGTACTTTTCCTCAAATACGCGTCAAGATTTTTGTACGTATCAGCAGATATCTCTGTACATTTACTGCGATGCCTGAAAAAAGCAACATAGATGCTACAGATTTTACCCACCGCGCCTAAAAACCCCCCCGGTGAGTCCCCCCCCCCGGTGAGCGGATGCCTTATGACACGCCCCTCTCATCAAGCGTCTTTACGCGGCCCGATCACACACATGTGGAGAGGGTCCGTCCGCTTTAATCTTCTTAGGCTGGATTTTCTTTGCCAGCAGCCACGCGTGTCGTAATATACGATACGTAGAATCTCTATTCTTAAGCCGGGATAGACGTCCAAAAGGATCAGATGAAGAAAATGTGATTCTCTTTGTCCCCGACGCTTAAAGACGGTGACCCTTTGAACTATGAGGGCGGTGTCGTAGGTGGAGCGATCCGCAATATACCTCATCTTAAACAGGATAACCAAAAGATTGACGGAGGAGGTCGGATTCAAGGTCAAGGCCATCGACACACGTACAAAAAAACTCCAACGTTCACTTAGAGGAGAAGAAAGAATTTAACGAAAGGAAGATGTCTTTTTTTTTTTTTCGGATACCCCCTCAGCGAAACACATTCATGGTTTGAGCCAGACAGGAGGAAATAAAGCAAAGAAAAATCGAGCCCAATTCTCTGTGCCAGAGAGAGAGAGAGAGAGAGAGAGAGAGAGAGAGAGAGAGAGAGAGAGAGAGAGAGAGAGAAGAACGAGCGAGCAGTAATACGTTTTCATCTGAAATATTAAAGCCTCTGCATTAATCCGTCTTCTTTCTCCCTGGGGTGCCGGTGAAGGCTCTTGCTGTCCTAGAGTTCCCAAGAAAAAGAAAAAAAAAAAGGACAGAGAGTTGCTTCCTCACCTCCTCTTCCTCTGCAGGGCAGCATCATCTCCCCACCTCTCCTCTCATAATGGCCGAATGGGAGTGCGCTGTGGTTTTGTGGAATGGTTGCTCTGGGCTGCAGCGAACCACCGGTCAATCTCTGAAGTTATTATTATTATTATTAGTATTGTTATTATTATTATTATTATTATTATGCTCTCAAACTTATTTTTTTGTCAAAGCCGTTTAAATGAATAAGTTGAGAAATGAGCTGCTGCTCAGCGTAAAATGAATTCTGATAATAAAGACGGTCGTTTGTCTAATCGAATCTATATATTATGTAGAATATAATATTCTCATAATCGTAATAATAATAATTGCACATTATTTGATAATGTTCTTTCTAAATAAGAAGGTTTTAATACGTTTATTCTTTGTATTCTATTGGATAACTTCGCTGCCTATTCCATTTCTGCTTGTTTTATTATTATTAATATTTCTTTATATTCTACATCTTAAGCTGAATGTAAAGAAATGCTCCCTTATTTTGTAAACATATAACATAAAATTGAAAATGTTTTCATTTTGAAATTTAATTTCAGGCTTCGGGAAACTGTAACTGTTGATTTTTCATTCATGTATATATATATTTTAAATGCTTATTTTGCTATGAATGACCGCTCAAACATTTCCATTAAGGCGCCGCGCGATGGCTCACGCCATATTTGCACAAACAGCAAGCTTGAGCCGCAGCGGCTAAAAAACATGACATCATCGGCGTAGAACTTTTTTTTAGAAGTTATTTTTTCCACCTGTAAGGCCAAAGTAATTACAGCGTCACAACCTTGAAAGTGTTTGTAACATTAACATCAATTAGCCTTTAAAAATGATAGATAAAGCGGGAAACTATACCCACAATCATTTTCTAGTTATATTTTATATTTTACATTAAGCAACTTGGAGCTGCACAGTTTTTTGTTTTTTTTTATTTTGATTGAAATACAATCCTTACTTTCTGGTGTGAAAAAACGAATAACCTTTTAATGAAACCTTTAGAAGTAATTAAATCTAGCGGTAAAATTCCTCTCATTTCACCCCAGAGGAAAAAAAATAGATTATTTAATAGCCACATTTTTTATTTTTATGTTTTGGGTCCATCTTGAAAAAAACCCCCAATTTATCAGTTTTTCATTGACACGATCATCGTTAAATGAAAATGTAAGAAAAATCCCTAATTGATAAAGAAATTGATTTGTGTAGTTGTTTTATAGGTAAATATATTTCCCCTGATTGACACATGAAAGTTGTACGTGTCATTTATAGCCTCTAATCGACGCAGAGAGCCCCAGAGCTGTCAATCAATTTCTAACCTTTCCACCATAGACCGCTCTCTCCCTCTCTCTCCCGCCCTCTCTCTCCCGCCCTCTCTCCCTCTCCCTCTCTCCCGCTCTCTCACCCTCTCCCGCTCTCTCTCCCTCTCCAGCTCTCTCTCTCCCTCTCCCTCTCTCCCGCTCTCTCACCCTCTCCCGCTCTCTCTCCCTCTCCCGCTCTCTCTCCATCTCCCGCTCTCTCTCTCCCTCTCCCGCTCCCTCTCTCCCGCTCTCTCTCTCTCAGCCTGATGCTTAGGTCCATCAAAGGCTTGAAGCTTTTAACACCTCCTCTAAATGTTCTGTTGGCACCTCATGAAGGTGGTGGCTCCCATCTAGCCTTTATCTAGGCCACCAGATCCACAGCTGGACCCATCTGGCTTCGCTATCTCCCCTCTTTGTCTCCTGCATTTATCCACACACACAAACAAACACACACACACACACACAAACGTACACACACACACACACCAGCTGTTGTGGATTACCAAAGAACAAGCACGGGTCTATTTCTGACTTATGCCCAGTGTTTGATGGCCTGGCCCTGGATGTGACCTAACACAAAAGCACCAGCTTGCTTATTGTTCCATACCATAATACTGCAGCTTTTACTTTAGCTGCTGAGTAAAAATGAAAGACGAGGCTCTTCGAAGGGAACAGTTACTTATGATAAAGGAACCTTCAAGTTACTGGATCTCCACGGTGGATCTAGTGGATCGCTTTGGCTGCAGGCGAAGTGCAACCGACACAGATTCCTCCACTAGTGGAGGATTTTACTTCGCACACTGTAAAAAAAAAAAAAAAAAGACGTGTAATTTACGGTAAAATACCGTTAAATTACAGCTATCGTTGTAAGAATTTTACCGTCAAAATTACGGGGGCCCATGTGGAACACATTACGTTAAAATACCAAGGATGGTAAATAAAACAGAAGTAAATCAGCATATTTAACCCAAGCATTATAACATACTGTATAATAAAAAGGTAATAAACGCAGATGTTTTTAACATCTTGTTTCTTGACGAACAATAATAGAAAAGTTTCGTAATTTCACAAGCCAATAATTGCTGTTAAAGTTTAATTTTGTTTAAAAGACAGATTTTGCCGGTATCCGGATTAAAATTTCAGTAAAACCCATCAAGCAAGTGCATCCCGTCATTTCTTCAGAAATCAGACATTAAATATACGACTGTTGTTTTATTTAATGTCTTGTAAAGATTTTTACCTTATTACCTTATTAATTTACGATAATGTCTATGACATAGTCACCATACTTTTTACGGTAAACCTGGCATTCACAGCTAGTGGCAGTTTACTGTATATTTTACTGAACTGGATTTATAACAGTTTCTATTTTATTCCCTACAGCGAACATTTTTTTTTTACGAAAACGTTATTTTTTTGGCGTAACTTCCTCAACGTTTTTTCCGATTTGGACTAAATTGCGATCTAAAAAAAATGCGGTGTGATTTTTTTTTTTTGGGACAAGGGGATTGCTTGTACAACACAGGGGAGTGGGGTCATTACGGGGGCATACCCTTCCTGTTGGGTTTGACAGCAGGGGCATAAAAAACCAGCTTCTGCTGAAAAAGGAAGCCATGAATTACGGAATGTTCTTTAAATCTGGTCAGCCTTGACGTGACCCCTCCGAGAAAAGTGGGTTAATTCAATCAAGACGGTTTCAACTTCTAAGAAAACAGAAAATGCGTCTGTCCTCGAGTCATTCTATCTGGACTGCCCTCCATACATTGATCTAAAACACTCAGCCTCCAATCGTCCGACTCCCACGATCTGGACTTAATCTTCATTATTCTCTCTAATGCCACGTAGCCTTTCTGGTAGTATCGTCAAACTCATCTACTCATTTAGCCCGCCTAACCCCCGCCGGTCCGATACCACCCTGAACACACACACACACACACACACACACACACACACACACACACACACACAAACACAATGCAAACAAACGTTTTGTAGAACAGACTGTTTAGGAGTAACAACACGCAAAAACAGTCACTTCGGCACCCAGCTGAGGATTTAGAGCTTAACTTAATATTAGTGGGGGAGTGTGAAAGCCACGCAACGATAGCAACCCCAACAATAGCTTTCTCGCAATAATAATAAAATATTCTGTCACATCCTTGAACCAACCCCGACTCCAGCTGGGTTCAAAGCGCGCACTGCTACCAGACGATTGTGCCGACAACGCCAATGTCTGACTTGCTCTGAAAACATTCAATCCACTCCATTAAAGCCTTCATGTAAAACAACATGATCCGCTTCGGGTGTTTCCAGTCTAGTATAAGACACTCACATGCCATTATTCTCTCATAGAATTGTATGTCGCTAGTTCTAGCTAGGTTTTGGACAAAAGATGCTCTCGCTTTAGCGGTGTTTTTTTTTCCAGGGAGGTGTATTTTATGGGGAGGAGTGGCGTTGTTGTGAATGTCCTATCAATGATTCAATGCAGCAGAAGTCCTAGACGGCAGAGACAGAGAGAAAGATGTCTCCGTCTGGATGGTCGGCTGGGGGGGTGTTGGTAGGGGTGGTGTGAGGGGAGGGGGGGGGGCTTTCAATATATAATTCACAGAGTTGTCTGACGGGTTTGTGTTAATGTGATGGACGCTCCTTCGGTCCTGTGAAGATCCTATGTTCAAAAAACCTCGGATCTCTCGGCGGCTGGACCATCTGAACACTAGAACTGAAACACACACCCGCCTGAATGTGGACCTCAAATCATAAAAACAACTACACCTACAACAGCAAGGGTATATATATATCCCAGAAAGGTCCCAAATCCCCTGCATTGTATAAGAAATCCCCCTGATTGAACCCCTCAAACTAAATGTGACCTTATGTCCAAAGAATGTTTTTTTTTTCGGAAAGAAAGTTCCCCTTTGTGAGAAAAATATGAACTATTATAGTAAAACTTGATGTATAAAAACTGGATTTCCATGACCTGATTCATATAAACGACATTTAGACTTAATGGGACGGAGAGTTAAGAAAGTATGGCCCAAAAACTTTTGGAGAAAAAAACCCCAATTGTGTCTGAACTATACAAGTAATGTTTCCCAAAATCAATCCAGTTCTTCCTCGCTCTAAAGTCTACCATGGGTATGAATGTGGAAAATGATCCATGAATTACGTTGCGGGTTATATCCGTAAAGATCCCCCTAGTGAGTAAAGCATGAACTATTAGAGTAAAACATAATGTTTACACAGTAGATCTCCACCCGTTGATTCATTCGCACCAATTAGCACTTTGAGATTTGATCCAAATGTAAAGTGCATTTTAAATTAAATGTATTATTATTATTATTATTATTATTATTATTATTAAATGTGGACTTACTCGGACAAACGGTTGAGAAATAATGGCAATACATTGTTGGAGATAAAGCTCCCCCTAGTGGTGGAAATATAAAACCCAGCTTTCCCAGAAACCCTCCAGTTCTTCCTCGCGCAAAGCGCTATGTGGGTACAAAATTTGAAAACGATAGATGATATCCTTCGTTCATATGGAACAATTTTTGGGACGTCGGGGCCGGCGATGATGACGACTCCATAGAACATCCGACTTTACGGGGATATAACAACAACTGAGAAACACTCCTCCATTAAAGGAAGCGTCACAGCAGTCTGAGTACAGCAAGTCTCCACTTACGCCCAGTCAGACAACATACAACAAGTAATCAAGCGTACGTGAGTGCTATTAGCGATAAAAACGCTCGGTGGATTTAAATCAGAGGCTGTAATAATGCCTAATACTGGCAGACATGACTGCTTTTAAAAGTGTTTACTCCCCGCTGATGCGCTCCGCACCGACCGCACACCGCTCTCCAATGCGCCCCAACACAACAGCAAAATACATTTCATTTCCTTTCACCGTCTGCTTTTGATAAAAGGCCAATACACACATATTCCAAAGGGTGTATGTTTGTATGATTCGGCAGGCTCTGCCGACAAATCCATCCAGCGTTGTCACGTAAGATGGCAGATTAGGGGAATATGAAACACACTGCGGAGTGAGTGCTAGGCAAGAGCTTTTGTCTTGTTATCTTCGGGAGTCTGTTGACATTATCCCCGTGGATACGGTTTTACCATGCATGGATTATAGCATGAGACAAGCTACGCGTGGCCCCTGGAAAATAACACGATAGGACCTTAGTCGAGTCCTGCATCCATCCCCCTCCTTCTCCGGCGCTCTCTATCTCGCTATTCATCGATGAATATCGATCGGCTCCTGAAAAATAACGGCGTCAGGACTCGACTCCATGAAGGGGGCGCTGGGATTTCTCTTCAGCTGAAATGGAAGTAATTGAGAAAAAAGAAAAAACCAGGGCTACAGGAGGCGGGGCTAGACCCTGGACAGATTGTGACATGACCAACACTCATATTCACATATGAAAGTCATATTCACAGTTTGGAGTCAGAATTTTGACCCAAATAAATGCTCATCTGTTGCGTGAAAGCCTTTAATTTCCTCACTAAGAAAGAAAAAAGTTTATTTTTTTGACACTCTATATTGACCATAAATGATCAATTGTTCGGTCAAGCATACATGGCTTTAAGATGTCCTGCTAATGGAACAGGATTTTTGTTATTGCCTTCTCCTCAGTGGCCCCTTTGATCTGTGGTGTCCCCCAGGGGTCAAGCCTTGGCCCCTTTAGTCTTTAGCACATACGTTCTGCCAGTGAGTCATATTACAAACAGGTTCAGTCAAGCTGAGTCAAGTCTAGCGGCAAGACGACGATGTCGTTCCCCAAGTCTCTCGGTAGACTTTTAAGGAGGAACGTTACAAGGGGCCTGTATGTGCTAATCCGTAAGAGGCCGAGGATAGAGCCCTGGGGGACACCACGGGTCAAGAGGGAGGCTATTAAAAGAATCCATGTGAGAACTTACCATGCAGAATTTTTAAACCCGATACATCAAAGAAAGTCCAATAACGTCCAAATAAACGTCCTTCAGCAAAAGGTCGAGCTAATTTAATTAATATTGATTATAATAAATGTCATTAATGTTAATAAAATATAAAAACATTTCATTCATTTCATTCTTCTTTTTTTACTGTTTAAAAACATGCTAAGCTATGAAGCTAATGAAATAAATAAAAGTTTTTTTCCATATTTTTTTTTCTTTTCTTGCTGAGGACATCAAAGGGTTTATCCGTTATAACAACAGAGGTTTTGAAAGAGTCTCGGAATAAATTTCGAGAATTTTATTTTGTTTTATAAATTTCGAGAATTTTATTCCGAGATATTACCTGAACCAAAATCAAGCAAGGAAACATCTGGTGGGAGTTAAGGACAAGGAGAACCCAGTTTGAGGTAAAACTCAAAAAGGAAGAGCTTTCAAACAGGAAATGAAATGAACGAATGAATGAAGGAATGAATGAAGGAATGAAGGAATGAAGGAATGAAGGAATGAAGGACTGAAACTCTTTGCTCCACTTTTCGGCAAATTCTTCCAACTGTCATGTAACGCCTCGTCAGATAATCCCATTTTATATCTACAGTCAGGTGCAAAAGAAGAAGAAGATGGTTTTGTTAGGCACCGATCCTTCATGGAAGGAAATAACTGAGCATGTTACATTCTTGCAGCTCTCCGGTGAAAAACTGAAGAACTTAGGAACTGAAGATAATTAACGATAATGAGGAAACGGTCTGGGTCCTTTGTCCCAACTTCCTTGTGAAGGCAGCAGTGACAGCAGCTCATATGGAATGATGAACGATGGTCTTATCTGCTTCCTACACACTCCAAAGATAAGAGCTCTCTCTCTTCGACTGGTGGTGTCGGCGATGTGAGGTGAGTAAGGGAAGAAATAGAGAGAGGGCAAGAGAGTGAGAAGAGAAGAGGAGATATTATAGAGTTTAGAAGCATGAATGATAGTGGGATGGAGATATGAGAGAGAGAGAGAGAGAGAGAGAGAGAGAAAGAGTGAGACAGAGAGAGAGAGAGAGAAAGAGAGAGAGGGCAAGAGAGTGAGAAGAGGAGATATTATAGAGTTTAGAAGCATGAATGATAGTGGGATGGAGATATGACAGAGAGAGAGAGAGAGAGAGAAAGAGTGAGACAGAGAGAGAGAGAGAGAGAGAGAGAGAGAGAGAGAAAGCGAGAGAGAGGGAAAAAGAGAGAGAAAGAGAGAAAGATAAAAGAAATAGAGAGAGAAAGCCAGAGAGAGAGAGTGATAAAAAGACAGAGAGAGAGCAAGAGAGAGAGAAAGAGAGAGAGTGAAAGAGAAAGAAACAGAGAGAAAGGGAAAGCCAGAGAGAGAGAGAGAAAGCCAGAGAGAGAGAAACAGAGAGAGAGAAACAGAGAGAGAGAGAGAGAGCGGTGACCTCCAACTCTACATGCCACTAACAGTCTCTCCATCTCATGGAGGGGCACCACAGAACATTTCCCGTCACTGGGGGGGGGGCAGCAGGTCTCACACAGCAGTGAATGGATTCAATGTGCTGGATGAGGATTATGGGGGAAATGATATCAAGTGCAAGTTTGTTTTCTTGGCGACATGACCTGAACGTGGCAGACGTGACTGCGATTATTTCCACATTTTCACTTCAGTGTCTGTGTGAGAAAGAAGGTCACGTAGAAAGTGTCGTGGGGCGACAGCATTAACGACATTTTAATCTCAGTCAATGTTTTGGATTCCCACAATTAACTGAACATGAGGGAAAGATACTGACGATTAAAATGTGTTTACATATATGTATATATATGTTTATACATATATGTATATACGTATATGTACATATATATATACATATATGTACATATACGTATATAGTCTTTATTTAGTAATTTATTTATATATCTAATTATTTTTAATAGTATTTATTCAATTATATATTTATTCATCTATTTATTTTCACCATTTTCATACGCTATAAATGAAATAATTATTATTATTATTATAGAAATATTTTTTTCAATAAAAAATACTATAAATTAATAATTGTTATTATTAATAATAATATTATAAATAATGAATTATTGTTTATAAGTATACCGATAATGAAACCTATAAATTATTATTATCAATAATAATAATAATAATAATAATAATAATATCAAGAGTGAAAAAAAGTCGAAAAATAAACATAAAAAAAGAAAAAAGGACTAAATTATAGAGACATTAAAGAGAATAATATTAATAAAACTGCAATAAAAAAAAGGAGTAATAGCGTGAAACAGACTAAACTGTAGAAGAATACATAAACTAAACAATTAACATATAGATTTAGTTAATAGTCTGACTAAAAAGATGTAGAAACAACAGCAGACGCTTTTAAGAGTCTTAAAATGACTAATTGTAATATAAAAGATCACAAACTCAAAATCAATAGAAATAATCTCGTTATCTTTTTCGGCTGTAATTGCGCCGCGTTACACTGTCCTCCTTTAATCTGATTGTTTTTTAACCCCTTTGATGTTCTATCCCTTTAATAATCTATCCCTTTAATAATCTATCCCTTTAATAATCTATCCCTTTAATATTCTATCCCTTTAATATTCTATCCCTTTAATATTCTATCCCTTTAATATTCTATCCCTTTAATATTCTATTAAAGGGATGTTTGGCTCAAGAAGGTGTTTTTTTCATGGAGGCGACATTAAACCAGCTGTAATCCTTCACAGACGGAATCACAAATAGGAAGATCCCAAAAAATAAATACCTTAAATCACATACAGCTGCAAAAACCTTAAAAAAAAAACGATTAGCGCATCAACAAAACATCCGACCGCCGCCGCCGCCGCCGCCGCCAAACTCACGTAAATTGATTAAAGACCTGGGTCTCCATCAGGGTTCCTGATTTAATATTGGATCTAACCGTCCCCTCCGGCGCCGCCACGGCAACATGCAACACGACGAATCCATCAGTGTGAAAGAATGAATATTAATGAATGAATGAATGAAAGAAAGAAAGAATGAATGAAAGAATGAATGAAAGAATGAAAGAATGAAAGAATGAATGAAAGAATGAATGACTGAAAGAATGAATGAATGAATGAAAGAATGAATGAAAGAAAGAAACAATGAAAGAATTAATTAAAGAATGAATGAATGAAAGAAAGAATGAATGAAAGAATGAATGAAAGAATGAATGAAAGAAACAATGAAAGAAAGAAACAATGAAAGAATTAATAAAAGAATGAATGAATGAAAGAATGAATGAAAGAAAGAAAAAAAGACTGAATGAATGAAAGAATGAATGAATGAATGAATGAATGAATGAATGAAAGAATGAATGAATGAATGAATGAATGAATGAAAGAATGAATGAATGAATGAATGAATGAGGGGGGGCGGGGTAAGATGCTGGACACTACTCATATCCGTTCCTACGCGGCGAGGGAGCGCTGTGGTCAAATATACATGACAGCATGTGATTAAAACGAGTCAATTAGTGAGTCCTCTCCCCGAGCACACACACGCTCACACACACACACACTCACACACACACACACACAGAAACAAACACACTCACACACACTCACACACACACACTCACACAGAAACACACACACTCACACAGAAACACACACACACACACACACACACTCACACACACACACACACACAGAAACACACACACACACTCACACAGAAACACACACAAACACTCACACAGAAACACACAAACACACTCACACAGAAACACACACTCACTCACACACGTACACACACACACAGAAACACACATACTCACACACACTCACACAGAAACACACTCACTCACACACGTACACACACACACAGAAACACACACACTCACACACACTCACACAGAAACACACTCACTCACACACGTACACACACACTCACACAGAAACACAC
This sequence comes from Lophius piscatorius, assembly GCA_009660295.1. Taxonomy (NCBI): domain Eukaryota; kingdom Metazoa; phylum Chordata; class Actinopteri; order Lophiiformes; family Lophiidae; genus Lophius; species Lophius piscatorius. The sequence goes on from VRLP01001877.1 coordinate 24,850, forward strand.
ACACTCTCACACACACTCACACAGAAACACACTCACTCACACAGAAACACACAGACTCACACACACTCACGCACACTCACACAGAAACACACAGACTCACACACACAGAAACACACGCAAACACATACACACAAAAACATAGCGGACACACACACACACACACACACACACACACAGAACTGAAAACCCTTAAAATCATTTCTCGTAGTTTGAGACGAAGTAAAAGCGAGGGAGTCGGTTTCAAAGACAATAACGGTTTCACTGTTTTCTATAACTCCATTTTTAGTTTCTCCTCCTCCGACTGGCGGCACCTTTTATTTCTCGGCGGGTGAATTAGTAACTAGTAACTACAGAGTCTGAGCGGCTTTTCTGCCCAGAGAAGAAGAAGGAAATTATGCAAATCTAAATGTTGGATGATTCTGTTTCTAGGAAGGTTTTATATTATGAAGTGTCACTGTTGCGTTTGTGCACCACCACCACCACCCAACCCCCACCCCCGGCAGGGAACCCCCCCCCCTTAGGATGTTCCTGCCATTAGGCCACTGAGTATACGGGACATCTCAAGCACTTTAAAAAAAAAAGAAAAGGGATGAGTCATCAATTATTCACTCTTCCGGCAACACACACACACACACACACACACACACACACACACACGCACACACACGCACATTCCACATGTTTCTCTTCCCATACATGAATATTTCAGCCGCCGCCCGCCTCTTCTTCTCTTTGCCACCTCCCGATGGACATTTTGTCTACATAAATCAAAAGGCGACATTAAGGATCCCTCAGATGGCTCACAGCTAGAACGCGTGTGTCGTCCCCGTCCCCCCCCGATCCACGAGACTGAAGCCGAGGGTCACATGACCCCCCAGAGCATCAATTATGCCGCCATTCCACAAGGGCGAAAAAGATTCCTGATGCATTTACTTTATCTGGTTCTATCCAACCAAATTATTGAATAAACGATTAATTTTTCTCACAAGGAACAAAATGAAACTAAAACAAGGTTACGTTATTCTGCCTAGTAAATCTAATCTATCCATCTTAAGAAAATCCTACTTATAGAATAGAACTTTTTTCCCTAGCCGTGGTTAAATGCCTGCTACTCTGGGTCCCATATGACCAGTGGGCCCCCTCCAGGGCTCCAGCCTCGGACCCTTCCTCTTTAACATAAACACGTTACATGTTCAGGGTTAAGTCACATTTTTTCAGTAAGAAGTCAGGAAAATAATACGTTCCAATATCATGGATAATAAGAACACGGTGCTATGATGTACGTGTGATATCATATAACGCGTCCATCTGATCCATCTGATCCATCTGATCCATCTGATCCACCTGATCCATCTGATCCATCTGATCCCGTGATCCATCTGATCCATCTGATCCACCTGATCCATCTGATCACATTGAGATTCATCATTCATCAATGCTTGAAAGAATTCAAACGTGGATAATACCTTCAGAGACTCTGCATTGAAACTAGAGCGATAACAGTAGAGCGAACACAATGGAGGTTTGAGATATGTAGAAAAATAGTCGTCTGGCCACGACTCCTTCACTCAGTGATCAGAGTGAGGATCCACCTTTCAGCTGGATCTTTTTTTACTGGATCCTGCTCTAAGAGCTTTTTGTGAAGTCTGGCCTAAATAAATTCCCGCTTTTTTTTTAATCCACGGACCCTATTTCTGTCCGCTCACTCTCTCTCTCCCCCACCCCTTCTCCTAGCTTTCCTTACCAGCAGCTCCTTCCTGCCTCCTCCTTATCGTTTCTGCGAGGGTCCAGCGGGTCGAGCAAGGCACCAGCGACGGAAGGGTCACGGGATCAATTCCCACCAATTTTCCAAGCGTTCACTGGGCCGTCGCTCCAGGAAAACGTTACTGTGGGCCCTTTAGCTGGTTATTCAGGGGATCATTCCACGGATTCATTCATGTGCGTGTTTGTAAAACACATCCGCATTCGTCCCACCGCCTGGTGAGCCCGCCACTACCGGCGCTGCCCGTGTTTGTTGAAGAATTCTGCCTCTTTCATTGGCTAAATCTTCGATATTATAAATATAAAGCTTCCATGTGTAGATATTTGATGGGAAAAATGAAACGCTAATGGAAAAGAAAAAAAAACCATAGGCGCGGCGTCGGAAAAAATTACATGCATATGTCTGAAGGCAATTTTGCTAATGCCTCCTCCAGGAGCGATGGTAATATGAATTATTTCTCTTTCTTGGTATTGTAACATTAATGCATGCACTCTGCGGATACTTAAATAACTTCCTGTTGATTTTCAATAATTAAGCTGCTTTAGAAGCATCGAAATTAGATTTCGATGTACGCAGTTCACCTCAGACGGGGAAACTCACGTCTGTATTTCACTCGCGTCAAACAGTTATTCCCCAGGAGCGGAACCATATTCACAGTAACTGAAAGCCTCGGGGAAAATCTCTCTGCTGCTGCTGAAGAAAAAAAAGAAAATTCCTCAGTATGTTATCGTCATAGTTTGTGTGTAAGAGTTGGGTTGAGCTCATTGTGAGTCAATACCTCTGATCGAAAAAATGGGACCGAACCTGTTTATGATGTGACTCAGTGGCAGCATATATATGCCAGAACATAAGGGGCCGAGGATGGAGCCCTGGGGCGACACCACATGACAAAGGGTCCACTGAGAAGGAGACTTTATGCGTGGCTTCCTAGAAAGTCCTGTTCAGTAAGTAGAATTCTTTTCTCTGGTATATTAAAGCACGTGAGAACTCACTGAAAAGAATGACGTGACTTAATTCAACCAAAAAAGGTCCAATAAGAGTCAAAAGTTCTGCTTCACCTAAAGGTTGAGTTCATCTCATTAAAATTCACTATTTTAATGCATGAATTACAAATTTTCAAGCCTAATATTTTTGTCATAAACTTTTTGTCATTTAGTGGTACATTTAGATGAATTACGGCCCAGAGAGATGAATTGTTTTCCTTGTAAGGACATTAGCGGGTTGACACTTTGATGTCCTGCTCAACTGTACGGTCGAGCTCATTTTGGGTCACTGTTTCTTAGCGAAGAATTTGACCGAACCTGTTTGACCGAACCTGACGGAGGCCAGTGACGGATCCCTGGGGGACACCACAGCACAAAGGGGCCACCGAGGAGGAGGCATCAACCGTGTCTATCGAGAAAGTCCTATTCCATAAGTAGGATTTTTTTTTTTCCTGCTCAGGACATTGAAGGGTTAATGACGTTGAGCTTGAAGGGCTAGAAGCGGCGGCGTGGGAGAGCTCGCCTTCCAATTAGGTAGATATTTGTAAACCGGCGCAGCTGCAAGGGCCAAACTAATCGAACAAGCAGAACGCGTCTCAGGGGGAGACAAAGGGGCCTCAGAGGCAAAGTCGCCAATCTGAGCCTGGCCTCCCAAGTCAGAGTGAGAGAGAGAGAGTGAGAGAGAGAGAGAGAGGGAGGGAGAGAGAGAGAGAGAGAGACGGAGGGAGAGAGAGAGAGGGAGAACAGAGAGAGAGAGAGAGAGAGAGAGAGACAGAGGAGAGAGAGAGAGAGAGTGAGAGGGAGAGAGAGGGAGAGAGAGAGGCAGAAAACGACAGAGAGAGAGGCAGAAAACGACAGAGAGAGAGAGAGAGGGAGAGAGAGAGAGAGATCTAGGAACACAGGATTTATATCTTTGTTTTTAATCCCCATCGCACGCTTCACTAATCCTACACTAGTTGTTTGTGAGGTCCTCATGCAAAAACTAAATATATATAATATATATCCAATCTGCAGGAAGCCACAGACCATAATAATAATAATAATAATAGATTTAATTTATAATGCACTTTACATTTGGATCAAATCTCCAAGTGCTAAAACGAAACAAAAGGTATTTGACGATGAGTTGAATCTGTGAAAACAAAAAAATGGCCGTCCGTATTTATGTTTTGTTTTTATCAAGAACCTGGGAGGTCATATAAGAATTATTTCCCTCCTGCTTCTTTTTCCATCTGTTTTTGGGGGAAAATTGTGTTTTTTCCCCCAAAAAAACCCCACACACTCTTCTCAGGTTAAAAATCACATTCTGTGGCGCCTCAGAGTTCATTTTTCCCACGCATGCCGCTGCGACTGAATGTCACACTCATGTCACAGATATGACCCCCAAAGTAACAAAAGGTAACGCCTGAGGAAAACAGGAAGGGAATTGGACATATAGGGAGAGTCATAAGCGATGATTCACATTCCGGATCCACTTTTGCAAAGTGGCGAGGGAACCGACTGACAAATGAAACCCACGGGGGGGGGGGGGTTATAACACTTTTTCATTTTTTTGAATACCTCCAGTAGGAGTAACGTCCAGTTACAGAAGCCTGGATATCGACAAAAAACCCCGTTCCACCCCTCAGAGGCGATGACCTGACACGCTTGTTTCTCCGACTGGAGGACGCAGCCGTGGATTCAACTCCACTCCACTCACTTGACGGGAGAATGTAAATGTGCCTGGCTATCTACACAAGTCTGGAATCAGGCTAGCGAGATGTGGATGGAATTACAACCACTCTTCACTAAGGCGGATTTCTAACAAACCAAAGAGGGATTGGACCGGGCGCCGAGCCAACGGTCTCCCGCGGTTTTCCCAACAGGCATTCATTGTGCGTGGATCCATTCTCCTGCTATTTTTTCCCCCCACCTCGAATCCGACGGAGCTTCTTCGTGGACGCAAACATCGGACTCATAATAGGCTTGGATACGAAAAAGAAAAAGGCTGATGATGTATTCATGAGCGTCGACAGAACATGCTACACGCTTGTCTTTGTGTTCGGGACGCGTGCCGGGTTTTTTTTTCTCCCCGTGTGTCGGCTCGGGGAGCGAGGAGCCGAGGAGCCGAGGAGCCGAGGAGCTAACGGATGGAGTTAGATAGGAAATACAAAAGAAAAAGCAGAAATAGAGACGGGAATACAATGACATGCAGGGAGAAGAAGGAGATCTGGGAAAAATTGGGGGAAAGAAGAGAGAAAAATGGACAAGAAGGAGTTTGTAAAACATGTGGTTATCCTCAACGGGCAGAGAAGGAGCTAAAAAAAACAAAAACTTTACATTGCAGCCGCCTCGGCGCAAACATTTCATCACGTTTCATCATCTGCAGAGATATTCTACATTATATTACCCACAGTGCTGTGTTTTCCATCAACCTGCTCCACACTGTGTTCTTCTTAGAACTCACCTGAATCAAATACCCAAAATAAAGTTCAATCGGCATCACCTTTGTGTCGGCAGCTAAGACATAAAATAGGAATAGGAATAATAATGAATATTTTCAGCGTCGGTAGGATTTGTAACTGTTGGGCTGTGAACCAAGAAAACGTTCCGGCACAACGGACTCAATCCGGCGCTTGGGAGTTAATCTTCCCCAAAGAACATGACAAAGTTTCAAGAAGCTAACGTTAGCGAGAGCGGCTAACGATAGCGCGAGACCGCTGTATGTCTGAATGTGGGCCGTCTGTCGGGGTCTTCAAGGGTTCAAGAAGAGAAAAAAATTGGTTTCAGCCGAAGGAAATTACGATTTTTGCACTTCTACTAACTACATGTTGATCTACAAATTCATTTTCTATGTGGGATACGACTCCATTTGGCCCAGTCAGATAGAAAATGTAGCTAAAATGTGCTAAAAAACTAGCTTTTGGCTCCAAAAAACCCCACTTATGTCCACTAGGAGGGGCTATATTCACTAACTACCACCGTTGGCTGTTATACATCCGATGTTTTATCAAAATTCTATCATTGTGCTCTTATATATGGGCGTCTTAGGGTGGATGAACTAAATTAAACGCTGTGGGTCGATGTTTAAGCTAAAAAAAGCAACAATTTCAATATTGGTCACAGGCAGGGGTTTAAAGGAGCCGTGGAAAATTCAGATAGCAACAAATCAGATAGCAATGGCACCCGAGGTCACAGGATGCTGTTGGATCTATGCCGGCCCAACCAGGAATTTGACCAGCCGGGGGGGATGGATCAGAATCATCATCATGGATTCAATGAGGCGAAATGAAGATTTAAAAAAGAAGAAAAGAAGAGCCTGTTTGAAAAGTGAGACATCTGCCCATATTCTCGCTCTGCCTTTAGCATCCTCCTCATCCGCCATCCTGTCAGCCTCTAAATCTAAAAAAAAAACCCTCCTAAAATCTCTCCAACTACCTCTCACATACCCAGTAACCATCTGTCACTCCGGCATCTCCCCTCAGCTCACTGTACCCCCAGCTCCACCCTGTAATAAAGTAAAATGTCATTTATACAAGATAAATCTCCTCGAGTGGATTCATATCCACTAAACGGTTAGGAAGTTATAACAGAAAAAGTTTGGTTTTTTTGTAAAAAGCTCCCCCTAGTGAGAGAAATATGAACTGTTAGAGTAAATCACAACGTATACAAGATTCATATGAACCCAAATTTGGACAAAATCGGACAAAACGGTTGAGAAATGATGGCCTGAGAACTTTGGGAGATAAAGCTCCGCCCTAGTGGTGGAAATATAGACACGACCTTTTACCAAAATCAATCCACTTCTTCCTCATACTACGATCTGTTAATGGTATGAATTAGAAAGTGATCCACAAAACGGTTTTTGAGTTCATGCTAAACCGATCTTTCTGCAGAAGATGACATCACTTTATTCACGGCTTCGTTTTAACGCCGCCGCGCCGTGACTCAAACTAGGAGTGGGAATGCTAGTTTGAATCCAGCTAGCTTCTGTTAGCAGGTCGGCTAACGGTCTAAAGAAGTTCAATCAAACGGACGTGGAAAGTGATTTTCGCTGCCCTTGTATTTACGGTTCCGATCCACGACTTTGAATTCTTCTGGTTCTTGATTCATTTATATGATTTAAGAAAATAAAAGTCAATGTCGTGTAAATTTTTTTTTTTCCTTTGCATTGTTGCTCCCTTTCATTCTGACCATCTTGTTTGAATTGGTTTGATTTTCAATTTTTCAGCTTTTTTTTCCTCAGCTCATCAAGGACGGAAAATAATCGGTGCACAGATTCCGGGCCGTGACAACAGACGGGATTTGAGTCATTTTGGCGACAAGGAGAAGTTTTAAGAAGTCATATTGGCGAATTATGGACTTAAAAATGATATTTCATGTTCTTAAAATATCATGATACTTATACTGAATTTAGAACTTCTCTAAAAAAAAAAAGGATTTAACACAAAGTTTTAACCTTATTGAACTTTCAACTGCTTTAAAAAACACATATAAATATATATAAATGATACTTTAATTATGTTTCTTTTTTTGCCACGGTGTCGTCTCTCCTTTATAAAACGATTTGATTCATGGTATAATTGTCGGACAGATACACGGCAATACAAACGGTTTGGATACGATATAATTTGACTTACATTACACACATCTATATTTGTGTAATGTAAGTCAGACGCCCTTTGACCTTGCAGCTGACAGAATCTGAACACCATCGGTCAACTGGACGCATGATAGACACAGGTTTGAACGGCGACGTGTCTCACTGTCCACTCCTGATCCCATCTTCCTGAAACGCATTTTAAAACCAATACTAAACAGATAAAACTTTAATAAAAGAAAAGGAGACTTAGACTGAACCCGGTTGGCTACGGGTTGGACTCTGGGACCCGCCTCAAAGGAGGTTATCCTGTTCAAAATAGAAGTTTAGGTCACCTACGTCTCTTGACCCAAACCCGGATCGGGTGACTAACCACCAAACTAAAAACCCAGACAAGGGCAAAGTCAAACTAATGGCGTTTTTGATGGTAAACGACTGAGGATGTGTCGCCCGGTCCAGAAGAAAGACGAGTCAACACTCTGCCAAATAACGCCATGAATCTTCAGGGACTGTAGCGCCAAGTCCGAGACGTTGAATCTGTCACTACTGGAATCGATGCATCGCTGACGGGTGAGTTAAATCTGGCCTCAACCAGAGCTCTTCGCTCACAGTGAAAAGTTCTTTCCTGCCCAGCTGCACACGGTACAAATCATTTATTATCCCGGGTCTAACCTGCTAGGCTGAAAATATTTTTTACCCCGGGGTGAAGACGGAGACAACGGCGTCATTTGATCACTGTTTGTGGAATCGATGACATTGACGCTTGCATCTGATGAACGAGAGGATAGTGTACCGTCAACCGGAACTGACTCCTCAACACACGACCCGGACCAGAAATGTGGAGGAATTAAAGGTTTCAGTTTTCATTGGTACCTCTCTTTCATGGATCCGTATCTTTGAACAGTTTGAGAACAGGAAAAATTACTTTTCATATATCACACCCATAAAGCAGCTAATACCCGTGATATGAGACGACGGTACTCGATTGTCTGCTACGCCATGCTTAGTATCAGAAGTTACTTCAGAGTAACTTCTCAAGTGTCAAATGATGGTTGTGTGCGTCATCGTCTCATGTTCCCATTGCCCTTTTCATTTTTCAAGGGCTTTTATTTTGGCATGGACATAGTTTGCCAATAATAAGCAATAAACTGTCATATTTTGGTCCCCCACTACAGGAAAAACCCAGTTTGTGATTACGGGTATAGACCATATCCCCCCATCAGTAGTGAATGTGAGCAAACTGGCATGAATTCATGTTTAAAACAGTAGAAATAAGCAATAGTACTCAGGAATTAGCCCCATGCTTTCACAACCGACAGAAAAGCCCCCAATCTCCGACGTTGTACGAGCAATCCGCCCGATTGAACTCTGAAAAAACTGTTCTGTCTGTTCTCCTATAGAGCTCTAGATTGTGAGTAAAATATAAACTATCAGAGTAAGATATGATATAAAGAAGATGGAGCTCCTTCAGTCGACTCATAGTCGCCAAATTTAGAAAGTTGAGAATTGATGGCCCTTTTCAGAGAAAAAGCTCCTCTTAGTGTCAGAAATATAAACCCGACCTTTCCCAAAAACGCTGCAATTCTTCCGTGTACTAAGGTCTATGTAGGTATAAAATTTGAAAATGATCCGTAAAACAGTTTATCAGTTATCGCAATAACACGAAGGATCTGCCGCATTGGCAGCAATATCTCCGACCTTTCCGGGATGTTATGGAATCGTCATCACATCCTTAGTGATAACTCAAAAACTGTTACATGGATCATTTTCAAATTTTATACCCACATAGACTTTGGTTGGAGGAAGAACTGGCGTGATTTTGGGACAAGTCGGTTGTAAATTCCAAAACCTAGAGGGGGGTTTATCTTAAAAACGTTTTTGGCCATAATTGCTCAACAATTAGTCCAATTTAATCCAAACTTGAACCAACGAACCAACATGAGGAGTTATAATATGCCTCTACTTTATTTCATTCTATTAGTTCTTACTTTAATCAGTTTAAACAAAAAAAATACTGTGGACATAACTTCACATTTAGTCTGAGGGGTTCAATCAGCGGGGTTGTACAACGCAGGGGATTGGGGGTTTTACCCCTTTAACGCGCAAAACACCAAGCATGCGTGAAGTTTAACCCAGGAAAACATGGATCCTGTATGTATTTAAGGATTTTTCGGAGGGTCTCCAAACTCTTGTTCTGATCAAATCTGTAAGTGACGAATACTTTAACATCACATCCAAAAAAAAAAAAAAAAAAAACCCTAGCATGAATAAACCAGGAGTCATTCCTTCCTCACATAACGCTTAATATGCAGAATTCACAGCTCCCCCGCATTACAGACCCCGAGTGTTCCTCGAGCCTTTGCCTCACTTAGGCCCCATCCATCTGCCATCTTCCTCTGCTCACTGCTCCCTGGCCCCTTTCTCCGGCGTTCCTTGTGATCCCTTTTCTCTCTTCCTTTCGCCACACATTCTGAAGTTTCAAGCCTTTTCCTATATTCTCTTTATTCCCCATCCCTGCATCCATCTATTTTACTCCTTCCCCTCTGTATCTGTGAAGTGTGAAAGCAGTACCTGCAACAAGACTGGGCCGCTGGTATCCCCTCATCTTCATCGACGCGCGTGGCCCTAAAGCCATATCTGATTCCTCCAGACAGGAGGTGAGAGCTAACCCTTCTCCCACTTCAACACCTCCTGCTATTTGTTTCCATAACTGCTACACGCTGTCCTTCGTGGCGCCGCAACGACCCCCAGACGAAGAAAAACAACTAAATATATTCTCGTAAATGGAGCCTGGCCCTTTAAAGGTGCTTAACCAGCATGTTGGGGGGGGGGGGGGGGGGGGGGGGGGGGGGGGGGGGTGAAATTAAAAGAATCTCCTCTGGAGGTAAGATTCATATCAGATTAACGCACGAGTGAAAGATAAAGATGAGAGAGGCTGGAAAAATACTGAGGACTTCCCCTGATATCTGTCTGAGCTAATGAATATGATTAATGCTAAGCTGCTGGAGGAGCCGACTTCCATGTGGATGTAGAGAAGATAAGTTCTGGTCACGGAACAGCGAGCCGGATCAAAAGCATGGCGGACAAAGGAGAGCTCTGACCACGGATTGGTTTGATGGCTGACAGCTGTGGTCTAGGAGTACCACGACCGGCCCGATGAAGAGGAGAACATCCTCTGGCACATCACACAACCTCACACAGCTTTTATCAACCCAGAACAGAAACGGAACTTACGTGTCCGGAAGCGGTGATGTGGGCGTGTAGCCGGGCCCTTTCCCGGTCGCCCATTATTCCAGCGTGATGTGGGCTTGACCGGCGGTGCCGCCTGGGAGGGGGTGGGCTGCACCTTGGAAGTGGTCTTGGCGATAGTCGTAGTTGTGGTGGACGCCGAGCTGCTGGTGGTGGTGGTGGCAGAAGTTTGTCCAGGCTTTGGGTTTGTGGCTCCGTTGCGTCCATTACTAGCATTGCTTCCCTTTCGGACCGTACTGCGAGGGGTCACCTCTTTACCGCTAGGAGGCGGGGTGACCCGGGTGGTGGAGGCGGTCACCGCCGTCCCACTTACGCGTGTGCCCACGCGGTTGTGAAGGTGTGGGGCCCGGTTGCCGTCGCCATTGGCGGAGCTGCCGTTGGCTGAGTGGTTCGCTGGAGGCCCCGATCGAGTTCTGGGCGCCGGGGCGGTACCGTCCGCGGCTAGCGGCGTGGTGGTCGACACCATTGCTGTGGTAGAGGCGGCTGAAGTAGTGGTGGCGGTGGGGATGTCGGGCCCTTTGGGCATGGCGCTTGGTTTGGAGAGAAATATAGGGTCCTGTCCGATGCTGCCTTTAGGATCCACCAGATCGGTGGGGACGTAGTCCTGGACGGATCCCACCACGATCCATTTCAGCAGCATGAGACTGAGCCCCAGTCCCACAAAGCCCATCACCAGGGGGACCGCGCAAAGCCACGTCTGTTGGCGAGGCCACACGGCACAGGGGCCACATCGAAGGGGGCCCGGCGCCCGGGGAGATGCCGGTTCGGCCCCCGGCTCCTCCAGGGTCATGGCCTCTAGAGTGCTGGCGCCGGAACGCTCACTCATCCTGCCGGAGGTCTTCATCTCTGAGGTGTCCAGGAGGTCACACAGGTGGGTGTAGATGAGGAAGGGGGAGCGGTGCGGAACAACTGCAGGGCATTTTGGGTAATTTATAGATCTACATGCACAAACCTTAGAAAAAGACCTAATTTATTCAACGCCGGCAAAAACCCGGGACACACAGACACTCGCAGTCACGTCGCCCACCACTTATTAAAAGCTGGCACAGAGGCAAACACACGCAATAGAAAAGCAACACACCACGCACACGCGCACACAAATATGCACACACACACTCCCGGCGCGTGCAGGTTACGGACAGGTGAGAGAGCGGAGCGAGGGGGCGCCTCCTGGTAGTTCGGCACTAACGAAGCGATGATAAATCCCAGGGTGCTTCACTCCCTTGTTAAAAAAAAAAAAAAAAAAAAAAAAAAGCAGACGTGGAAAAAAAAAGAAGGATATTGATCCGCGTCAGGAAGAAGCTGTAAATCCACGTGCGTGTGAGCGCGCAGCACTTCCCCAGTCCCAGCCACGTAAGGTTCTTCAAACACAAACCACGGATCGCTCCTTTATTCTCTCAGGATATTTGATTTGACATATGTTGGAGAGTTTCTATGTCAGGCGTCTTTAGCAAGTTCTCGGTCCATTTTTTTCTTCTTCTTCTTCTTCCCCCCCGTCTCAGATGTTCATGCCCGGCGACCCGAAAGCTGCAGGTGATTCAGCAAGAGGGAGGAGGAGGAGGAGGAGGAGAGGAGGGGTCCGATAAAAAGAAAAACCACTGACACTGAAACGATCCGGGGCAGACGGGATATGATGAGGTCCTCCTCTGAGATGAGGTTCCGTCCGGGGGGATAAATCCAACTGATCCAGGTCCGGTTTCCACACCAACTCCCGGAATTTTTCCCGGAGTGACAGCTGTGCTTCTCCGGGCTTCTCCCGCCTACAGTCCGCCGCCGTGATGTTAATCCCGGTGTCCTCGGTGCGGAGAAGAAGAAGCTCTCTATGATTCGTTTACCTTCAGCTGCATTCCCACAGTGGTGCAGGCAGCAGGAAGGGAGACGGAGAGAGAAGAAGAGGAAGATGAGGAGGGAGGGAGGGGGCTGCTACTCTGAAAAAATGATGCGGCGGCTGTTCTTGGAGGCTGCAGACGAGGGAGAGACAGAGAGGGAGGAGGAGGAAGAGGAGGGGGAGGTGGAGAGGGGGGGGCAGGCTCGCTCAATCCGCGGTGAGTGATGTGGGTTTCACGGCTCCTAACCCATCCGGTGCTCTCCTCCGGTTCACCGCCGTCCTCAATACTCAAAAGTGAGGACTAGTGACCGCCCCGTCTCTCCCCCCTGACTCCACGGCTGTGGGCGCGCGCTGACTCTCTGATCAGCCAAATGAAGGAATGAGAGAAAGATTGTGGTGGATAGATGGAGGTAGGTAGTGGGGGGAAAACAGGAGAGAGTGAGAGAGAGTCAGAGAGAGAGAGAGAGTCAGAGAGAGAGAGAGAGAGAGAGAGAGAGTGAGATACGTGTTGGCTAAGCTCTGCAGCAGATGCAGATATGAGGCAGAGGGAGGAGGCGGCAGCAACAGAGGCGCACGCTCACACACACACGCGCGCACGCACGGCGTGAAAGAGGAGAGGCGATGCCACAGACACACCCCAGGGAGCGGTGGGAAGGAGAGGATGGGATGAAGAGGAGGAGGATGAAGGGAGGGAGGGAGGAAGGCGCCACCCTGATGTCTTCCACCAGAGGTACACAAGAGCCAACAAACCTGGCTCATAATTTATGGGAGAGTTAGAGCACCCACTTCAACCGGATACCCCCACGGTAGGGGAGATGGAGCCCTTCTTTTTTAGTTCCCCACGTGGAATAAAACCCCAAAACTCTCCAGCTGCTGTATGATTTGGACAGAACCGGTGTTTCGGGTTCATATTCTGCCATTGAATAAAAGTCTGCCCTTCTGAATGGATCATAAATGATGAATCTGAAGTTTGCGAAACATCATTAATAGTGTCTAATAAATGAATAGGTACAAGATCTAGCGGGGTGACAGTATCCACCCCTTTAAGATACATGCCACCCCAGTTTTGAATAAACTCCCACTTTTTGAGAAACGTACATGAATATATATTTATACGTATAATAATATTCTGTGTGCCGCCACTCAAAGTTTTCAAGAGGGGGGGGGCTGACTGTAAAATAAAATAATAATTAATCTCAAAATTAACAGCAACACTCAAGCAGTGGCTAACAAGTGGTGTGAGAATTTTTTAAACCCTTCAATGTCCTCGCCGAGACAAAGTTACCGTGGAAAAAAAAATGTATGTAAAAGTTTTTTCCAAAAGGTCATTTCTGACCGAATGTCATTTAATGTTACCATAAACACGGTAAAGCATTAAAAAAAGAAAAAATCAGACTTAATGAAAGTATTTCATGATGAATTTTTGTATATTCTTCGAAAATAGTCCATTTTAATTAAATTAGTCTGATCTATTTGACCCTAATTAAACTTTTAGTTGGATCATGTTAGAAAATTCTGTATATCAAGCCATCGTCTCCTTTATACACAAAAAACAATCCGACTCATCACACTTGACTTTCTCAGTATAAGTGGATGATGCCCCCTCCTTGGACGTGGCCCCTTGGACCCAGGGTATCCCTCAGGGCTCCAACTTGGCCCCTTTCTGTTTAGCATATACGAGCTGCCACCGGGTCACGTTAGAAACGGGTTCTGTCTTATTTTTCAATAAGAGATAGAGGCTCAAAATAAGCTGAACCAAACGTTCATTTATTTTTCTTAGGGAACCAAATATAATGTACCTAACATTAAATCTAAATAAAAATAAATCGATTAAAACTCAAATTTGAAATAAAAAAAAAAAAAGCTAATTATACATTTTTTAATATTAAATCAAAATCACAAAGTAAAGGTCGGTAATTTTTCCGCCTTTGCTCCCATTAAATCCAAATCCGTTGCGTATGAATCAACCCTGCGGTGCGGAGAGAGGACATCTTTCTTGTATACATCATATTTAACTATAATAGTTCCTACTTTTCCCACTAGGGGGAAACCCTAACCCTTTTTTTCTTTTTTCTTCTTTTTTTTTTTACAAAAACACGTTTTTTTCCTGACTTCCCATTCTATTTGAGGAGGTCATTGCATGTACAACGCAGGGGATTGGGGACATTTCAGGGACATACCCTTGCTTGTCAGAGGACGACGGCATAGACCAATTCTTTGCCGTTTTAGCGTCATGTTGAAGGAAGTCCACAAACTTAGAGATAAGATTTCAGAGGTTTCTGCTTTGAAGCTGCCACGATTGATTTTTTTTTTTTTTTAAAAACACCAGTACAGTAAAATGTGAACCATATTCAAGAGAAAATAAAACAGTTCAAAATCCAAAAGCTTGTAATCGCTGCTAGATTACTACCATTACTGACAAACTGCTTATAGCTCAGGGCAAAAAGTGGCGGATCCTCTCACATACCCGGCCTTTTCTCCGAAACCGAGCCTTTTTTTTTTAAACAGCGTTGTGAGTTCGCTCGCCTCGTTTGGTTTTCATGAATAAAAGAAAGTGACTGACACAATTGCTGCAGTGTGACATATCCATGCTTATTCATATTTCTGTATAGATCACACTTTTGTTCGGGGACCTTCTAACGCCAGTGACGAGTCTGTCGGCATTGTTTACCGTGTGAAACAGAGGTAATGTCCCGCTCTTTGAACTTGACAGGCTGTCAACAATCTTTCCCTCTCCGGGATCCACTCAGCCTTTTTTATTTATTCATTATTACATTTTTTTTTTTTTTTTACCAATACCTCGCATTTGAAGATTCACAATAAAAACAAAACAAAATCGGACGACTGTCAACACAGGGATTTTTTCAAATCATGGAAGTGGTTTCAATTGTGTAACACTTTGTTTTTGATGAAAAGTGTTTTGTGAGATTTGCTCTGAAATATGAATAAAACCCTTAAAGGGGAAGTCGACCGTCTGCCTGTTAAACATTTATGAATATGATTTAAACGGTTTTTAAGCTGCTGATGGAATCCGTCTTAAAGGGACTTGAACTCCTATCCTAAATATTAAACAACAAATTTCTTCTACTTTTTCTTCCTGTTCTATGTTAACGGGTCATGTGACCGTAATGCCCCAAACTGCTGAGTCAGTGTTTGGAGGAAGCGCTTGAGAAATTGCCATTAGCACCAGCTAAAGTTCACATTGTCGCTATCTCGCTCATCCGGGTCCATCAGGTTGTCACGAGGAGCGATATAAAGTCGTCTGATATTTTCTTACTTGTATGATCTGCGTGAGTCTGGTGATAATTATGTCCCCAAAAAGTCGGGGATATTATGGAATCATTACCGCCGCTGTTCCTTTAATGTTAGCGCTATAACTCAAAAAATATTTCATGTATCATTTTCTGGACAATTTTTGGACAACATAGACCTTAGTGTGAGGAAGAACTGGATTGGTTTTGGGAACGATCGGATCTATATTATTCCGACACCAGAGGGAGCTTTGCCTCCTAATATTTTTCGGGCCATAATTTGTCAACTGTTTTTCCGATTTAGTTGAAACCTGGTGGACATAAATCAACTTGAGGTGTTTAGCCTCCCCCTCCCCCCTAGTCAAAATGACTAGGGGGGAGGAGCTGTTTACAAAAAAAAGTAACTTAACTTAAGACATAACTTCATATTTTACTCACTAAGCATGTTTTTTTTTTCAAATGCTGTAGACATAACTTTACATCTAATTTGAGTTCAAGCAGGGGAGTGCTTGCACAATGCAGGGGATTGTGGACTTTTTGGGGGGTTATGCCTTATTCTACCGCCACCACCTCTTCGCTAAGCAAGAATTTAGGAACTCCTCAAAGTTGCTCCCAACACGCGACTCTTTTGGTCGTCTATGCAACCTGTCCGTAAAAGAAGGCAGCATCTATTCCGGTATTGATATTCCTGATCAATTCCTTCACCCTGTGCGAGTGTCTGCATGAGGAGTTCTCCAGGGAGCCACTATTTACACTAAGACTCTGGGAATGCTCGCTCCTTTCCTCCGTTAAGGCGAATGTTCAATCAATCAATCAATCAATCAATCAATCTTTATTTATATAGCGCCAATTCACAACAACAGTTGCTTCAAGGTGTTTTCCAGAAAGAGCAGGTCTAGACCAGACTCTTTATATAATTATCTACAGGACCCAACAAATTCCTCTTTGAGCAGCACTTGGCGACAATGACGAGAAAAAAATGCCCTTTAAAGGGCAGAAACCTCGAGCAGATCCAAGACTCAGGGTGGACGGCCTACTGCCATGACCGGTCGGGTTTGAAAAAAAAAAGAGAGTGAGAGCGAGAAAGAGTTGAGGTTTGAGTTTGAGTTCTTGTAAATCATCTTGGTACGTTCCTAAAACACAACTTCCTGAGGAACAAACATCCTTCCAGCCAACATGGCTTCAAGAATCTTTCCCCAGCTGGGTTCTCCTCCTGCCACTCCTCCTGGCTGTTTGGAGGAGCTGGAAACGGTGAGTAGTCTTGGAACGACCCCGGTCCATTACCCCGGACATTAACGGTTAATTGAGTTCACCAGTTTGTTTCTACCAACGGGTCAGTGGGAAGCTCCGTAAGCGGCTACTCCCATTAACGCAGATCTATACCTTCTGCTTATTGAACTCTGAGGAGGAAGCCGGGCCTTCAAAGAGGAGCGAGTGAATCTTCCCACAAGTCTCAGAGAATCATTAGACGGTCCGTTAGGATGGCGAAGCCAGTGAGACACCTCGTTGCTGGAGGACGTTAGCGGCGGCTGATTGGACCGGACTCTTGATTTGGTATTTGTCACATACAATCATACTTTTAGCACAAGATAGCGGAATTGGTTCTCTGCATGTAACCCGTCTCTAAGGAGCAGCGGGCGGCTATCTCCGGCGCCCGCGGAGAATAATGACACCATGTGAGTTCATTTAAATGAGAAGAGTTCTTGTTTTTACAAGAAGAACTCTTATAATTTGTTTGCTTCAGTTTTGAATCCCAAGCAAACAAGTTCAAGTCACGAACCTGGATTCTGACGTTTCATTTTCTTTCTTGCAGTTTGTTCCGTTGCAGAGCCCAAAATCCAAAATGGCTTCATTTAGTGAATAAAACAGACAGAAAATACACAAACGTGTCATTAGATGACGTTTTGATTAGCTGTTGTAGCTTCTCTTAACTTATGGGTCATGCAGTCATGTGACTTAGAAGGAAACTTTAACTTAAACTTCAACATCGCGAAAACAACAAATAAACTTAATAATTACACTAAAATGTGGAATACCCATCGCTGCAGTAAACAAGGTGTATCATACCTGCTGGAAACTCTTGACCCGCCACTTTAACAGCGCTCGTTGGTGACATTCTGAGCGTTGTGTACACGTTGCCATGGGGACAAGTATGCGCGATGGTGGTTAAGAGTTTTTCTTGAACTCTCTCCAGAGTTCTCATCGGCAAAAACGGCCCCGATCTTCACGTATTGGTTACTTTAGCGCTTGTCACTCAGCTGTTGACAGCTCTGCTGATAAATGTGTCGGCTCATGTAAACCTCATTTCCCGTCAGATGGCAGCTCATGTAAACAGTCACAACAGGAAAACCCTTCAGGAATGACTCTGACCACCTACTTGGCTAGAGTTAATATACAATTTGGACAAATCGCAAAATTTAATCAGAGGGCCACCGCATAGAGATGAAACTTTGGGATATTTTGAGTCACCAATAACAATTATTGCATGTTTTATTTTGATCTGGGAGGAAGCCGGAGTGATGGCGGAATGGTGCAAACTCAAAACAGAATGGCCCCCCTGGTTCCCAACATGATTTGGACCCTTAGACAACATAGTTATGCGACTATGCTACACACCTCACCGCTGTGCTGGCCGATCGCAAACATCATATCGTGTCGAAGCATGTCGTAGATCCTGCCTGTCAACAGCGTCATACTGCGTATCTTATGTATCGTCGGGTTCTGCTGCACAGCAACATACGTTATATTAGCACAATAGATTTTAGATGGAAAAAGGATTTTTCTATTAACGTCTCTCTAATATTTCTAGTTACATTTGCAGAGGTGCCTGACGGAGAACAGAAAAGCGTCTGAGCGGACGAAGGCCATCCGAGGCGTTCAACAGGCGTTTTTCAGTTCACAAAACATTGTGAATTCCTTTTTTGGAATTCACTGAATGGTTTTTGAGATATACCTGTGAGTGATCAGACAAATGACCCCGTTAGGCAGACGAGTGGACCCTCGCCCAGCATCGGGAGAGTGAAGCGGGTTAGGGAGTGCTGGATTTTGATGCAGCAGATGGTTCGGGGCTCCAGACTCCCATTTGAAGCCGAACAGAGTGGCTGCATTAAAATTGAAAAATACAAAAAAATCACCCACCACCACAAAATCCGCGCCATTTCATCATTTTTGGCGAGAAGCAAATTCAGTGAGTATAACAAGTCCTTCCAAACGAACACCTCGGCGAAGCACCAAACAACACTTAACAGCACAATTCTTTTTTTTTCCCAATTATCCTAATGATATTACATCTTAATGATGCATGAATGTTTGCAGACTGTGATTAAAACCAACATCGCCGAGCCAGCATCATAACAATGCCAACGCTGCTTACGGCGCCGGAGCGCTCTACAAATGCATCTCTGGAAGTCAGTCTGGAGCCGTCGCTCCATCAGACCGTTGGGTTGAAGTGGGCAGACGATGTTATGGATGTAGCAGTAATTAGATCTTCAGGCTCCATCTAGAAACATTATGGAGATTAGCCGCGTCTATTCCATATCGTTGAGGCGGCCGAGTCACGGCCGTACAAACGGAATGAGCTGTTCTCTTGTGTTATTGCCAAAAGCTGAGGACCTCTAAGATGAATCGCATCATTATTTATGAGGCCTCTCCTTCCTGACATGAGGAGGAGGAGGGGGCGGGGGTGGGGGGTTGTGAAGTACAACCTCCACTTGCAGTTTTCTTATGCCAACTGTTACATGATTTTGCCCGTATTGAAATTCAAATGTGTTTACAAAGCAGCCGTCTGGTTTCCTCCCAGAGTGGATGCATGAAACGGGGAATTTGTCTTTCACCAGCTACCTGATTCAGTCTTCAGGCAAAGAACAAAAATAGGAGTTTTATGCACCATTGTGTTATAGTCGCACCAGTTTGTCTAGCATAACTATCACCGCGTCGCCCTTGTTGTTGTGTAATATTTTCCAGTGACAAATATGTTGCGTTCACTTACAGAGGAGCATAAAAGGAGCGATGGGGAACGTCACACATGGTGCAGAGAAGATCACCTGTAGCAAATACCGACATCAGAAAAGACCTTGAGATGGACTTATGTTGCATATCTATTCATTGGAAAAAGACACGCTGGGGAAGAAGAATTCTTTTATGAATACAGTCGATTCTGGACTCGTATATGTCGCACGTTCTTTTGAGCAGACGGTACAGAAGGTCTTAATACAACTGGTCACATGCTGTCGTTCCTGATAGCGAGGGCGTTTCCCCGAAAAAAAACAAATCTCGGCGTTAAATGTGAAGTTAAGTCTGAAAAATGTGTTTTTCATTAAAGAAAAACTCAACCTAGTGAGTAAAACATAAACTATACGAGGGAAATATGTATCGAGTCGATTCATGTCAACCAAATTTGCGGTTGAGAAATTATGGCCTGAAAAATTTTGGCGATAAAGTTTCTCCTTGAGTCGTAAATATACAACAGAAGTTTTCCTAAAATCACTCCAGCTCTTCCTCATACTGATGTTCTAAAGGTGACAAAATGTAAGACATACTACATATGTATGATTTATATACATATATATATACACATATATACATATATACATATATATATATATTCACATATATATACACACATATATATATATATATACATTAAATACATATATATTTATACATATTCACCTATATAAACATATATATATATAAATATATATACATATATGTATATAGTATATTTTTCTGACACTGGGTTTGAGCTCAAGCTTCAAACGTCTCGGACCCAGAATCTCACATAATCCGATATAAACACATCAATCTTGTATCAATCCTATTTTAAAAAATGAAAGTTCGTATTTTACTCACTACTGGGAGTTTTCTCCAGCTCCACATGGTCTCACTTTAACACTCTTAATATGGCGACAACAAAAACCAAAACAAAAAAAAAACAGCAGCTCTTACGATAGAAGCGGCGTCGGGGATTGAGGCGCCAGGGTTACGAAGGAGCACAAACAACAATAACTCTCTTTTGTGGAGTGCATCCAGAGGAAAAGGTTGTTCCACGAATAAACCCCAGAGGGAGGGCCTCAAAAATATTCAAGGCTTTTGTCCAAATATTGAAAAAACGCTGGAAGGAAACTTACGGCGAGCTCAAACGGTAAATTTGTGCGAAACTGAAGCGTGTCCATATTTTCTCTGTTGAGGTTGGATCGCCTTTCCTCAAGGATTCTGCCAGCAGCGCCGGAATCCCCCCTTTCTTTTTGACAGGCTTCTTTTGTTGCTAGGATTGCTTGAGAAAGCCTCCTGGCCCTTGTCCACCTGATGTCCCCTGCCAGAAGTTGAGGAGACATCGGGAACATCGTTGTCACAGGCTATTAAATGTATTTTAGAACCAACTGTCAACCCCCGCGACTCCTTAATGGTGTCACTCTCCTTTATTCCCTTGAAGGATGTGCGCCCCTGTGCCCCACAGAGGAACAATCCGCACCATAATGATTTACCCGTTTGTCCTAATATAGAGATAATCCGAAAAAACATACCTCCATCTCTTATAAAAGATGAAATATATCTAAAAAAACTAGCCCAAAAAAAAGTGTTTACTGAATCTTTGTGAACTCTGAGGGCGGAAGGGCATTTAGGATTAATGTTATGATGTTATACTACATTATACAATATTTATCAACACTATATTTTCTGAAAGAGCTCCGTCCGTACTTAGTGCTTTTCCAGTAATTACCCTGTTGGACTCCTTCCTCCGCTCCTGCCCCTGATTGCCGGCCGAGTGTTGATAACCTCCTCGTGCTCCACATCACTGAGGGGTTTTTTTATTTACAGGAGAACTGAGCACTTGATCGTGAGCTGTAAAACCAAATCACTGTACTTTGTGACTCAACTTTAATGAGGCCAAATTTAATTCTGAGGAGGAGGTGGTTATGCTTCCACCCGCCGTTCTTTGTCTGTCTGTCTGCTAGCAGGATTAGGGAAAAACTCCAGGATGGATTTTTATGAAATGTTCGACCGGAGGTAGTTTTGAGCGTTTCCTACAGATGAGTCAATTCAAATGCCCAATGGCTGGGCGAGTTGAAACTAGGGCGCCAAAAGTAGTGTACTCGTTGTCCTCCGGACCTCCCTAGCCTTATCTAGGTTTGATTTCATTTAGTTCTGTCCCCATTTGGGTTTACATCTGGTTTTCACGCCCCCCCCAATCCAGTTTTAAGTGGCTTGAATATTCTAAATTTCAAAATACATCATCAGTTGTATACTTCGGGATCAACGGGTGTTTAACACTTTTATTACAGAACACCCCCCCCCCCTGAGACGTGGCCCTCCAGGGTGATCCCGGTTTTAATCTTTATCCTAATAAGCTACTTTTCAGTGCTCTACTCGTATTACACTGTTATTACCGTGTTATTACTGTGCCTGCATTAAACAGTTATTACTATGTTATTACATTTATATGCTCACTTGCACTTTTAACTGGTTTAATAAACTCCTGATTAGCTTTTCATCGTTATCCTGTTTCTGCTGTAGTTGTGTAAACTGTTATTACTATGTTATTGCATTTGTACTAACGTCACGGAAATGAGTTACTAAACAGGTTTACCAAACATCCAGATTAGCAGTTTTGCGTGACCGAAATTTCCGTACTCACCACTCCACGTAGACAGAGTTGTTGGCACCAGTCCACCAGGGGGAGCTAGAGACTCTGATTTGCCAGCTATGTTGAGGTATGTCCCTCCTCCGGTGTATCCTCTGATTGGCCTGTAGAGGGCATGCTTCCCGTGTTCCATGCACCGCCAACCCCAGGAGACCGCCATCTCGGAGCTCAGATGTGGATCCAACCATAGTCATTCGTGTCGACATCCTTCTCACTCACGGTGCCGTCAAAAATTTGGGAACTTCAATTTCCATGGAATACGATGTGTTTTCACGGCGATACCCTGATGAGATCATGACTTTACGGGATTTCAGAGCATAAATTCTTGTTATTTTCCTGCTCCTCGCTATTTGACTTTGGTCATTTCACCGATGGCTTCCTAATTTGCATATTCTCAACTTTGTTCCATTATTTGCAGGGTTGTGTCTTAAGCTGCTGTTGATGCCTGAAGCTTTTTCCACATCCTGTGGGGTACCGATACTTTGCGGACTATGGGTTTGCTCCTGCCGCGGAGCTTGATCCGACCTTCCTCGGGGCTCTGGGATGGGGGGGGGTTTTCAGGCATTTCTTTTGCCCTTGATGTATCTTAATCTTAATCCTTTGGTGGATGTTACTTTAACCCTCAAACATCTCAAACATCTCCATCTGCTGGTTTCCCAAGAGTATTACTACTCCCTTTCTTCGTCGTTGAGTCCTTAAGTGAGAGTTAATTCCCTCTAGTCGGACGTAGGTGGGCCTCAACCTCAGTCATAGAACATATATTGTTTTCAGGAGTGTTCAACATTTGCTTTCCCTTCTTGTTTTATATTTTCCAAGACTAAATTATCCATAAAAATGCTTTTAATGGTACTACTGGTCTGCATGCTTCCCCTTTATAACGATGAATTCCAAAGAGAGGCCTACCTTTGGTGCAGCCAAACTGCTGACTCGGCTGCTACATTGGTACCGCCTGCGTCGCTGTCAGAACTCCAGCAGAATTATTTTGTTTTCTAGCAAAGATGTTTGTTTGTTCCTGTTAAACTGGTGAATTTTCTCTTTTGTTTCATTCACTGCTTAAACAAAAAAAAAATTAAGGGAGAACTTGAATCACAGACCCGATCTCCATGAAAGAAATACAGAATTTGAAAATCTTTAATGATATACATTGTGTAAGACGTTGGGGACAGAATGAGATAAAAAAAACAGTCAAAGGAGGCAAAGATCATGAATCCATTGAGGGGTGGATTCTAAATCAAACCCAAAAGGTGAAAAATAGAAATCCCAGGATGATCCAAGGGGTGGGAACTTCATCACAACAACGCATGATGAGGGTCCTGCTCATAGCTCTTTTTAAGATGACGGATGTTGTCCTGGAGAACCTCCTCCCAGACCCGGATCAGGCCATCAGCGAGATACCGGACAGTTTGTGGTGCTACTTGGTGCCCAGTCAACGTCATCGATACCGTCATCCTCCAGGAACTGTCGACACTCTCTGGTCACGTGAGGTTGGGCAATGTCCTGGACCAGGAGGAACCCAGGACCCACTACACCAGTGTAAGGTCTGAAAATGGTTCTGTTGGGTCAGGATTTCATCCTGGTACCCCACAGTAGTCAGGCTTATTCTTCAGACCATGCTCAACCTTCACACTGACAGATCGTGGATTATGTTACTGTTAATAAACATTAAGTTCAACCTTTAGATTGAATGAATTCTGATCACTAACCCGTCTCAAACTGGCCAGCCCTGGCTCTGGAACCCTTCCATTAAAACCCTCTCCGGGTATGGTTCTGTTCCCCCACTGAGCCCACAAACCCCGCCTCAATTTAAACTTGGCATCCTAAAATAAACTCACCTTGAACTGTTCGTGTCTCCTGTCTCCGTCTGCACCTGGGTCCACTATTTCTAAGCCTTAACAGATCCAATATTAATACGCAAGACTTTTTATTGGGTCGGGCCCAGCTGCTGTTGGCTACTCCAATGACCTCCGCCAAAACCATTCAAATCAGCACCATGCTTTATTCATTTTCTCGGAGCATCACCCCTCCCATCAGGGAAGCCTTGGTGAGGATGGGGCACAGGAATGTGAAAGGTAGAAGGGTGGTTGATGTCTGGATCTCTGTTGTTGACCTTAACGAGCTAATTCTGCTGAATCGGCACCTCCTGTCACTCACCAACTCACAGAACCTCTTCCTCAGAACATTATCAGAACATTTAAAGGTCTGCTATTCCACCTCACCCCCACTGCTTGCCTTAATGTCTGTCCAGTGACCATTACAATAATCAATCAGGAAGAGCGAGTGCAGACTAGGCGAGGTGTGGCTAAGTCATAAAAAGTAACTGTCGACATCAGCTGATGATGATGATTAGCCTCTCATCATCATCAGCTGCTGTCTTTTGAAATATGACTCTCTCCATTCATTTACTTCTTCCGTGCCTCCCCTCACATCTCCGTCCAATCCTGGCAGATCTATCGGCCTCATCAGTCTCCGCAGAGTCATCAGCCACCACCACCAGTATCCAGACTTCAAAGGGGGGTATACCTTGCCTTGCTGAATTTATTTTTAATCAATGGTCATATTTTCTTCCTTCTCCATCTCCACAGTTTGTTAAAATCCTATTTAGGGTATCGGCCCCAGTTTGTACATGTTAAATTAAGCCTCCATGTACAGTAAAGTTAAATATGGGCTCCCTCTAGGCTCTGTGCTTGGACCAATATTATTCACCATAAACCTTCTTGTTCTTTGTCTTTCAGCTATTAGCTTTCGGGGGTTTCACAGCGGATCCCCTGTTTCCATCCGTAGGCCAGAACCCTGACGGCTTACTCTACAAGTGACGTTGTTTGTTAACCTGGGCCCAAACCGACCTGGTTTGGAAATCTGTTTCCTGTTTTCCGCATATGGATCTGTCATAGGTTTTACGCCGGATGCCCTTCCCGACGCAACACCCCCTATTTGTCCTTTGTGGTTTGGTAATTCACCATATAACTAACGTTTAATATGAATAATAAGAAAATAATAATGATAAGAAGAAGAAAAATACACTTTGTTTGTTATCAGAATCGATATCAGATATTACAATACAGATATAAACATCTCAAATGACAACAACAAGTAACAAATTACACAACACTGAGGAAACGTTAAAAGCACATTTGAAGAGGTGAGTCTTGAAAACTGATTTAAATGTCGAGGGGTCCGGGCGGTCTCTGATGTGTTTGGGTAGGGATTTCCAAAGGATGGGGCGGCTACAGAGAAGTTTCCGGTAAGTTTATCAGAAAACGCTCATATTAATTTCATCGTTATGCAGATGACACACAACTATCCATGAAAGTGTCTCTCTCAATTAGCCTCTCTCTCACTCGCTCAACCAATCCTCGCCACAGTCTCCATGTTCCTGCTCATGTGGGGATAATCCGGGTCTCTTTTTTGGAAAGTGCCTTGAGATAACCTTGAACTTGAAACGAACTGACACCTGAAGAAAGGGAGGAACAAACACTGAACACACGGAGTGTCTTAGAGAGGCGGGGGGACTAATTCGAGCAAGAGGCAGATGTGATAAGTGGACAATCAGCGAGGAGGGTGAGCGGGAACGGAAACGTGAAGAGGCTTTTGGTTTTTATGTATTGTTGTTTACGACTGGAAAATATGGTACGCTGCTCATTTGAAGCGATTGATTGGGGCTCTTGCATCAATACGCAGGCTGATGAAGATGCTTAGAGGTTTTTCTTAATTTGTTGCTCAGGAAATAGAAAGAGGATTATGTGCGATCATGAAATGTGAAAAGGAAACTTTCAGGAACAAAAACAATGTCAACTAAAGAAGATGACATCTTCAACCAGAACTTGTCAGATAATCTTTTATTGATTGACTGATTGACACCGTCAAGTTACTCTGAATCACATAATTAACCTTTTTTATATAGGTAAACATTCATGATATAGTAAAAGCCAGCGTTGCTTTAACGATGCACAAAAACACAAAATAATTGACTTTAAAGCTATGTTCATAGACTGTTGGAAAGAAGAGAGACACAGGAAGAATGTTAGGGAATAGGTGTGTTTAAGAAATGAAGGTCAGGATAACAAGGATAAACATTTTATGATAAAGTGGTAGATAATTACAAAAATTAGTTTTTGTGTAATTTGTTTCATAGTTTAATCAAAAAAATAATAATAATGTTCCAAAATACTGTGGTAAATATATGTCAAAAATGCAATTATATTGCATAAGCAATGCTTGGAAGTTTTTGAGCTGCGGGCTCTTTGGGCTGGACAGAGACACTGAAGTGGAAGGCGTAGGAGTCCACCAGTATTTGAGAGATACTCAGAGAGTTTTTGGAGTTGGTGGTAGAATTAGGGGCTGGAAACTACTTAGACATTAATGTCGAATTCTGTGTGAATTTTTCGTAAAACTTGTGTACGTTTGTGGCTAAGCGGAAGTTTGAGCTCTCCGAGTTCCTTTTCTAGTTTATTTTTATGTTTATGTTTGCTCAGCTGTTCGCATATAACTCACAATGTTAAAAAGCATCAGAAGCTTTGACACCGTTTTGGTCGTAAAGAAATTGAAAAATGCAAATGTGACGTACAACAGATGAATTCTCAAGTGTTTACAGCCTAATTTAAAACCTAGCTAGACCTACGCTGTCGTAAGCAAGCGAAAAGTTCCCAATCCCCTCTGTTGTACTAAGATTATTTCCACAATATTTGTAGTTTAAAAAATAGCTCCCCGCAGCGAGTAAAATATGAACTATTAGATAAATATATGGGTAAAATATGATGTTAAAATCTGGACTTAAATCGGACCAACAGTTGAGAATTACGTCCGAAAAATATTTGGAGATAAAGCTCCCCTTATAGTGTTGGAAACAAACAAATGACCTTTCTCAAAATGCCTCCAGTTCTTCCTCACATTGAAGCCTATGTAGATATACAATTTAAAAATGATCAATGAAAGCGTTTTTGAATGATCACGTTAGCATGAAGGATCTCCGGCGCCGGCGACGACGCGTCCGTAATATCCTCGACTTTTCGGGGATTTGATGAACCTAGGAGACAAGATGTAGAAAAATATTTGTACGAGACATTGAAAGAACTGTCACATAGGTATAAGTATATTACACGGGCATTATAAATATTTGATACGGTATTGTACTGGAGGATACTGAGATAAGAGAGAGAAACCCTACGGATGGACTCTACGGTACTTTTGTCCGGTCTTTGAACCTTCAGTCTTCATTTGGACCTGGACCCAGTTCAAACGCACTCCAACCAAGACTGTATTGCCGTCCTCTCTCCTGCCTGAGGGCGCCGAGTACAGCTCAGCGATGGCAATGAAGGAAATGAAACAATTATTTCATTTATTTATTATTAATTGTGCTTTAGGCCTCACAGGATCCTACTTGTAGAACGGATGACCTACATAGAATATTAAGGGAGGAGGTAGTCCCAGACAATAGAGGGATTATGAAAACATCATATGGAAAATCAAAGTTTGAACGAAGCATGAGTGAAATGTGGACACAAACGGAAATAGTATCCTTTAAAAAAGTCAGTGATATTATGTTGTACTTAACGTGATAACTACAAAAAAACTCTGTTTTCCCGGACATAACTCGAAAACCGTTTCATGGATCATCTTCGAATTTAATACCCACATACAATCCCGTGCGAGGAAGAAGTGGAGTGATTTTGGTGAAGGTCTGTTGTATATTTCTCACACTAGGGCGAGCTTTGTCTCCAAAACTGTTTGAGGCGGTGATTTCGGAACTTTCGATCCGATTTCGTTCAAATTCGGTGCAAATGAATCGACTGTAGAAGATCTATCTGGTAAAAATGTGTTTTACTTTAATATTTCATTTTTTCTCACTAGGGCGAGCTTTTTCTGAAAAATACATAGACATAACTTCCAAACTGGTATATTATACCAGATCTGGTGCATATGAAACAAATCGAGGAGATTTATCTTGTGTATAACGTAATTATTCACTAGGTTTTTAACCAAAAACACTTTTTCAGACATAGCTTCACATTTAATTTGAGGAGTTCGATGTACGGCTGCTCGCCATCGCGGAACATTAGATGATAATCATCTTATGAATGAGCGGAATCAATAATAAATGATATCATTGTCCCCCACCGTCTGATTTATACCTCGGATACAAGCACGACTCTTAACCACGGCGCGATAATGGAAATACACTTTGAGAAAAAGAAGAAACATTTATTGACTGCGACACACTTCAGTAATAACCAGTCACCTGGGTGAACCGGCAGCTGGGGACAGGAGGTCAAGGTTCAGGGAATTCCTGCGAGGAGGTGGATGTGAATAGCGATTGTTAGATTTGTGGTATTGGTAGTTTTGAATTGCCGACTTGTTCCTGCAAATTTGATAAAATTCGACTCCTCCAGAATCTTAGACCTTCTGTAATCATTTGGCTTCAAATATAAAAAACGTTCATCCAGTCGGTGTCGTGTTTCGCTTCCTGACTAAATGATTCAGGATGTTCGTATCAAGAGTTGCTCGTTTTTTCTCTTTCATAGAAATAAGGCAGGTTTTTTTTTTTTTCCTCGCCACTGTCGGCAAGTTCTCGCTCATGGAAGAATTTGTTGGGTCTCCGTAGGATAACGAATAAAGAGTTCGGTCTGGACGACAGTAGTCGTGAATTGGCGCTTTATAAATAAGATTTGATTGATTGATTGATGGTAAACAGTCAGAGGCACCAAAGGATCTCACAAACAGGAGACGCCATCAACGAGCGCCGATCTCAAACAAAATGGAGTTAGAGATGAAATAAGACATTAATGCCTCAAAAAGAGGCGATTCTCCTAAATGATGCTGACTTTTCACTTTCTGTCCAAACGCACTGAGGATTATTCGTATATCGGGTCTTTTAAATTTAGCATTCTTGATTCCCCGAAGGATGGAATGTGGGTGGTAGAATTAAAAAGTACAAATAATACGATGAAAACAAAAGAATACTTGCTGTGGTGTTATTTTTTGCTGTAATTACCGATGAATAAAAATGTTTTTTTGAAGCTCATTTCAAAACAAATCAACTCGTTTTTCAATTCGCTTTGCAGGTGATCAAATAAAATCAAATTTTCTTTATACAGCGCCGTCTCACGCAAATGTTCTCTCAAGGATACATCCAAAGAAACCACAATGATATCAGCTTTAATAATGGGGCCCGGCCACCCCGTCCACTTTTAAGGTAAATTGTGACAAATACACTCATAAATAAATCCTGCATTCCTCGGCGTCCCTTAAATATAAAGTAGCCGATAAGTTGCGGGTCTGTAAAATAGAAGGGGGGAAAAAAAAAAATGCAATGCTCATCGGTGCATCACTTCTGTTAATCAGGCACTCAGCGGGACGCCACTGACCTTCACGCCTCATAGTTAGCATCAATGTGAAACTCAGTTCTGCTTGCGTGCAGATTTAGTAAACATATTGGTTTGTCCGTACCTGAGCACTACTCTAGAACCGTACGTTTTATATTTAAGGTCATTTCCGGACTTTGGTTCTCCTTGACATCATCGTTGGTTTGCGATGATGTCAATCATTGTTTGGGCATTCCTTTCCATAGAAGGGAAGATTAATTCTTCTTCTTCTTCGTCTTTTGGTTGCTCCCTTTCGGGGTCGCCACAGCGGATCCCCCTCCATCCAGAGGTCGGTACCCTGCAGGCAAACCGTACCAGATCCTCATCGAACTCATTCAACATACGGATTTATTATTGCTTTTATGCCGGATGACCTTCCTGACGTATTCTCAACAAGGGAACTTTTTTTCTCGCCATTTTTTCCTAAATTCTTAACAATTGGACGTTTTTCTCGACATTTGGACTTTTTTCTCAATATTTTAACTTTTTTCTTGACATTTCAACTTCTTCTACTACATTGAACTTTTTTCTCGACATTTTCACTTAATTCTTAACAATTGGACGTTTTTCTCGACATTTCGACATTTTCGACTTCTAGTACATTCAACTTTATTTTCTACATTTAAACTTTTTTCTTGAAATTTCGACTTTTTTCTTGACATTTGGACTTTTTGCCCAACATTTTGACTTTATTCTCAGAATGAAATATGAAAAAAAAAAAAAAAACGTCCTCTCTAATACTCCTCCGTAGGAGAGTGAACTGCCTTGGTAAACAGTTGCTCTCTCTTTTTCTCCGTTTGTTTTAATATACTTCCTGTATGGCGCCCCCTAGTGTCACATGAGTGAAAAAAAAGAGAGAGAAACACTTAAACATGTGGACTACGTTAGCTTAACAGCGCTCACAGTTTACTGAACTGTGCAGGACCAGACGGCAGACTAGACGTACATTTTCATCTCAACGTCCGGTCTGGGACCAGATTAAGAATCCACCCCACATATTGTTTATAAAAAACACAGTTTAGTAAAGTGACAACTGTTTGTTTGACGTGAGGTCATCGTTGTGGGTTCAATCCGAAGCAACTGGACTTTTTAAGTACAAATTTAATGGTTTATTAACTTCATTGTTTGTCAGTCTCAGTAGAGTCATCCGCCACCACCACCACCACCACCTGTATCCAGTCTCCAGTCTCCCCAATCAGTCTAAGTACGAAAAGCTTTCCGATACATCGCACATCATCTGCTGTAATCAATATTCATCTCTACTTAATGCCCCGTTTTCACCCGACTGAAATCTTATTGGTCTAAGTTCAGCTTATTCTGTTGACATTTAACAAATTCTTATTTCTTTTCTTCTTTTTTTTAAAGGTCCACCTTAACACGACGATGGTTCCCGCGTCAGATCTTACTTTCTTAGAAAACTCAGAACTAATAGCCAATGTAGAAGAAAGTTCCTTTATTTTCCCAAAGCTGTTGAGTTTTGGCCCTTATTTCTTCTTTTTTTTTTTTTTTTAAGTAAAAGCAAATACAAGAATAAATAAATGGTTTAAGCCCAAAAAAAGCTGCTATTTAAATCTTATCGGGCTCAATAATAACTATAATTATTCTTGCCCTTAAAAACCTTCGATGAAACTTTGGATAATCTCGCAGAATCAAACAAATATTTGGGAATTTGTCAAGCAAACAACATTTTCCTAGATTCCACCTGTAGACGTATTTAGCAGATAAACCTCGCCTCTCCTTGACTTTGGATACATTCTGAATTTTGCCGGCTGCCCTATCATTTAAAAATCTGTGCGTCACGATGAATAATTGACTTCTTTACAATCAGAGAGATAAAATCTTTTCCTTTCAAATCATCGAACAGCAGTAAAGAATCTAGTATTTATTAAGCTGAGCTTCAAACTACCACGAATCAGGAGTGGGAGGTTTTAAATCTCTCCTATCTGCTGTGTTATTATGATTTTTCTAATTGTTTCTCTCAACTCCTCTTCTTTTTTTGTTGTTGTTGCCTTTTGTTCTGGTTGCTGATTGTGTTCTTGAGAACGTTTGTTGCCCTCAGGTCTCTATTAAAAACACTTCCTGATCTCTTTGAGACCTCAGGCTTAAATAAAGATTAAAGACATTAGAAATAATAATAATTCTCATAGTAGCCTTTAGAACACAAACATGCCATAAATATTTCATTTTGCAAAGAAAGACTTTCTAATGAGTCTCTAGCAAAACATCTTGAGGAAAATGTTGTTTTTTCATGCAGTTGATTCTTTGAAAATGACATGATTGGGGTTTGAATAAAGCTTTAAAAAACACTTTCAACTCCAGAGAACTGCCTTCAAGGCGGAACAGAAAGCAGGTTAAGTTCAGATTTATTCGTCTCCAGACGGAATAACGTTTGTATGCCAAATCTCTGCTCGACTAGGAAACAGCTACGGTACCGTATATTTCCTGGAGCCTCTGCTCTCCGCTGTTGTCCTGCGGTTAATATCAGGGCTGGTAATTTGATGGAATGCACCTTTAAAGTTTGCCATTTTTTAATAAGCACAAGAAAAGAAAAGAAATAAAGAGACAACAACAGATTTTTTCTTTTTCTCACGGTCATAGCATCTATATGTTAAAGGATAAGGGGCCAAGGATGGAGCCCTGGGGGACACCGCGGGTCAAAGGGGGCCACCGAGGAAGAGGCGTTAACTTTGGCTATTGAAAAAGTCGTATTTAAACGAAGGAACTTTTCTTTTTCTTTTTTTTGCATCATTTTATAGGAAATTCTAGAGAGTCTAAGATATTTAATTAATACAATTAAGAAATAAAATATGCAAATTTCAACAATTTTGTTTCTTCAATTGTTCTTAAATTTCTTTTATTTAAGAAATAAAATATTTTTCCACTACTGCATGGAAAAAAAATTTCTTTGCATATTTTATTTCTTAAATGTTTTCATCAAATATCTTAGACACTCTAAATTAACCGTAAAACAATTTTGTTTTAAAAATCCTTCGTATAGAATACGACTTTTTCAGCAGTACAGTTAACGCCTCCTCCTGGGGGGGCCCCTTTGACCCGTGGTGTCCCCCAGGGCTCCATCCTTGGCCTCTTACTCTTTAGTAAATGGGACACATTAGAAAAAAGGTTCAGTCATAAACGACATTCAGTCAAATATGTAGAAAAAAGACTTTTATAGTTTTTTTCTCCATCTTTTTTGACTAAGAACCAAAAATCTGAGTCTCGAATGTTAAGTGAGAAGCAGCTGGTCACTGAAAAACCTCTTTTATTGTTGGAAGCACAACATTAAATCCCAACTATTATTCACATATATTATCCATATTTATGCCATTTAGTGAGTATAATTTATAAAAACCACTACTTTTATGTTTTATTCAAACTAGTGCTTAATAATAAGGCATGATATATTGTATTATTAGATCCTGTTTTCTGAATGAGAGAGTTTTTTTGTTTTTGTTCTCCTTAGAGGAAATCCCCCCGACCCCTGACCCCCGACCCCCGACCCCCGACCCCTCGATCCGTGTCGTGCTGAGGCGACGGCGGTGAAAACACACATGGGAGAATGGTAAGACAGAGAAGTGTTGCATCTAACTGGTCTGGAACTGTGATGAAATTGTTAGGTGTGATCCAGTTTCCATGGGAACGTCGGCATAACCAGAGATCCAAAGTGATGAACATTATGATGAAGAAAAAGACGTGGCACACCTGCCTCATCAGCTCCCTCTCTCTGACATTATGTGTTTAGTAAACAGCAATCAGCCGTGACATTAGAATAACTGACAGGTGGAGTGAACAACTTTGAACGTCTCATGGTGTTGGCGTCTGTTTTGGCAGTAAAAAAAGGGGGGGGGGCCCATAATATCGGACAGAATGTAACGATGTGGCTAAAGTACCGCTGATTGATGCGTCTCTAACAGAACTGGGTCGGCTGTTCAGATGAGAACCACTGATGTGGATCATTGTGATTGTTTTTAACTCTATGAGGCGAGGTTCTAGTTAGGTCCAATAACTCATGAGTGGGTTGGTTGAACGGTTGGTTGAATTAATTGTTGGTTGGTTTAATGGTTGGTTAGTGGGTTGGTTGGTTGGTAGATTTGGTGGGTGGGTAAGTGAGGTGACTCGATGGGGATTGGTTGGTTGACTGGCTGGTTGATTGGTCTGTTCATGGTTGGATGGTTGGTTGAAGATTGAATGGTTGGTTGGTGGGTTTGTTAGTTTGTTGGTTGGGGGGTCGGTAGATTAGTTGGTTGAATAGTTGATCAGTGGTTTGGTTGGTAGGTTGGTTGTTGGTTAGTGGATTGGTTGAATGGTTGATCAGCGGTTTGGTTGTTTGGTGGGTTGTTTGGTTGGTAGGTTGGTTGTTGGTTAGTGGATTGGTTGAATGGTTGTTGTTTACGTTTGTAAGGCCGGTGGGCGGGTAGGTGGGATGGTTGGTTGGTTGGAACTAGATGAAACGTGAGGAGGGCTTCAAACAGTGCCGGGACTCAAACTATTCACACTGCAGTCATTCATGCAAATAAACTATAAAAGCAAATTTATGCAGTTTCAGAGAAAATGTAAGTACGTTAGAAATATTATTTGTACTTTGGGCGTGTAAAAAACATCTAAGAGAAACATTTGTACTGATAAAACTAATTTCCAAATATTTTTATATAATTTTTCGAAATGAAGGAGCATAAAATTACTAATTTCTGGTTAAGCTATTTCAGACGAGCACAACGAATCTGGGGTCCTAGCAATTAAAGGGACATTTCACCACATTTTACGTTGATGTCAAATCAGGGACGACAATTGAAAGAATAAATCCTCAAGCGGCTGTTTTATTGATTGTTTCCGGGTCCAGACTTATAAAACCTGATAATGACAGGAAACAGCGGCTTTCTTGGTTGAAAGGACAATCAACCCGATAAACACAGGGGTGCTAACAAGTTGTGCAACAACACCAGGAGCAATGATTAGAAAAACAGCAATAACGTTGCTTAATGTGGTAAAATTTTCCAACCTGCCAATATTTCACCAAACTAAAACCCATGAGATCCTTTACTGGACTAACTTTGTTCCGAAGTTGATAGTTGATTACAACTCACACAGATCGCATTGGTATAACAGTATTAGTGATATTAGCAACATGGTAACAACGAGAAAAACAAACTAACCTTCAAAATAAAGGTAATACATCATCAGACATGGGAAAATTTACCAAATTAAAAGCGTCATTAGATGGGTCAAAGTCTGTATTTTCTGTATTTTCAGAATAAAAGCCCGCGCTGAGGAGTAACGTTACGTCGTATGATGCTAACGTAACATTTCTGGTGAGTTTTCCACACAACACGGCCTCGCCGATGACTTGATGAACGTTAGTCAGAGTAAAACCCATCGGAGGTACCGACAAGGCTTTGATCCCGCCTTTTCCTCTCTCCCTCCCCCGTGTCTCCAGTAAGTTATATGACTAAACCTGCGTTATTATCAGCAGTTTCTCCTTCCTTGAAAGCATCACGATAGCAGAAAAAAGACCCCCCCGATCACATGACGGACACCCACCTTCTCATGAAACGTATATTGTTCGCTTTTGCGCCAGTCGCCCGGCGGTTGATTGATGTGTCGGCGAATGTAAACAGCGCCGCTGCTCTGTAAAGAATCAATACAGGAATATTCTTTCGGAACGCTTTCATTCTGAGTGAGGAAAGGTGTCCGTCTCATAACCGAGCTGTAGGCCCGATTATTGATCGACGGTTTTTACGCCGCACACACACACTCCAATTATTCCAGGGAGTGTCCATCAAATTCCCATACTCATCCTCAGAATAGATGAGGACCGTTGTGCTGGTTCCCGCAGCCAACAACCGAATAATTGGCATACGCTAAGTCCCTGTCGGCCGTATCCTGTTGCACAATGGATCTCGGTCTTTTAATTCCCCCGGCACGACGCCGCCAGCCTCTGCCTCTCTCTGCTGCATTGTATGTTAAAAAAATGATTACTGTCAGACGACGGGTCGCTCCAAAAACTGTGAAATGTCTTCTTATTGATTACATTCGGTTTTCTTTTATTTTGGGATGGCACAGAGGAGAGGTTTTTGTCTTTTGAGCCGAGTAACCATGGCTACCCAGAGGCAGGGACCAGAACTCCAAATGGCAATAACCCTCCGGTCCGGGCCTTAACTCAATGTACGTCACTGCACGTGTCAAATTATGCGTTTATGAGGAACGGATTTTTTTTTTGTTGCTTCGGTTGAATATATGGCTCCAATAGACTTTATATACAACCGTACACCCCCTCTAAAGTTTCTCATAAAGAGAAGGCACACGCTAACGTCCGACGTAACACAATTTCAAGGTGATTTCTGGGACCTCCTTCAAGCACCTCTCTTCCACCGGCCAGATATTGCTTCTTTTCATCGCCTGAAATATTGGCATAAACACTTTTAACACATGAGCAAATACTAAACTGGATTTAAAAGATTCAAAAGACGTTCCCCATCAACCTTGTCCACATCGTGTCTCAATGACGCGTCGCGGGGGAAGGCAGTAGTGAGGCACGACATGAAAACCGCCAGGAAAGGTTTAGACTTGTGAAAATAAAAGTATATAATAAGAATCAGACGGCAGAGGCATGAGTAATAATTATCTATGCAGTTATGGAGAAAGAAGAATGCTGCAGTTCTATTTGCATAAAAAACTTTCTAGTATCAGGTACGATCGTTGTTATTAGTAGAATAAAAAAAGTACAATTATTCGGCCGATCACAACTGATTTTTTTATAAAGTCTGACCGGCCGATTCCATCTTTTTTTGTCATTAAAGTTTTAAAACCATGTATTATGTATTTTAAGCGCTCATATTTTTGAAGGATTGCAGTGGAAGTAACAAAGCCGGTCGGCATTGTGTATGTATTCTGACCTTCCTCTTCGCGGTGCGTTTCTTAAACCAATTCTATGACATTTCTAAGTGAAAATAAAACTTTGTAAGCATCGTTCAGTCCATCATATGTTCTACGTTGGCTTTTTAAGGGACTTCAACGATCGCGGCTGACTCTGAGCTCCCGCTAGCTTTAGCTGCTCGGCTAATATTAACATCTTGAAACTTGCTATGTCCTCGGGGTGATTCAATCCGAAGTGTGTGATTAAGTTTTTTGTGCCGAAAGTTTTTTTAGTTGTTCCTCCACAGCTTTTTTTTCCCTTACGGGTGTTGAAAATTGCGAGCTTTTAAGTTTTCTGGTTTACTAGCGAGATGTTTGTTGCCACGGTAGCTCAGGCTTGACGCGGAATCGGTTGAGTGAGACTGCATGGCCGATACTCATCAAGTATATTTTTTTCTTTTATCTGGCATCAATCGATAGAGTTATAAAGGTTATAACTACATTATACAGAAAGAAGGCGATAAAATCTGAATTGTAAAACACTTTCAATGGACTTGGACTTTCATTGGAGATGGTTTGTGGAGCCTTTGGCCATAAATGATAGTTGGGATCATTTTGGATAGAAGCCCAGAAGGAGGCTGTCATGTTTGTAGTTTATTTATGCCGCCTCCTTTATCCTAACCTGTTTGTTTGTTTGTTAGAAATATTACAGAAAAAGTAATGGACGGATTTTCATGAAGTTTCACAGAGACGTAGATTTTGTGATATCCTAGAGATAATTATTAGGCGTTTTGGTAACGTTATGTCATGACCTCAAACGTGGCGTCATAATAACCTTTTGTTAACTTTGTTAACGTTTTTTCTTATGTAATAACGCCGATGAACCAATGAATGCATTTGCATGAAACGTTACCCAAACGTAGTTTTTGTTAAATTCTAGAATAGAACCAATTTTACGTCAAATATCGGAGAATATTTTGGTCACTTTTGGAGGTTTTTTCATCATGATAGGTTCCTCTTGTGTTGAACGATGTTTTCGCTCTCTGAGAGTTTCTAGTCCTGAAAGATTCTCTTAATAGTTTTGATTTTCTTCTTCTTTTTTCTGTCTTTTTTTTAAAAGTTGGTAATGATTATACCAAAGGCGAGCCAAAGACTAATTCACCTTCAACCACAGGGCATCAAGGTAAGAATTGATCACAGCACTTCTTACAAATGGGTGGTCGAGCTCCACCTCTCCGGACGCAGGGGTTAGCTTAGGGTTAAAGGTCGGGATTGGGGCTGGACTCTGAGTTGAGTGCGGTCGACTCGGAGCAGCGGAGCATCAGGAGGAAAATGCAACTTCCCCCAGAAGAAGGAGACGCCTTCCGTTTGCCTCAGTGCACACAAACAGAAACATCAATGTGACGCACACGATAGCTGTGCTTAGGAAAGTGTTTCCTGTTGAGCTGGAGGGATGGCAGCACAGATGGGAGAGAGAGTGAAACACTGGCAGAAGCATTATTGACTGTAAGAACCGCCGTATATTACATCACATCGCTGGCGGAGAGCCGGATCGTCTTTCTGTCACAGGCGGGATGACAGGTAGCGTGCTAATCGTACCTGCATCTGAAATCCTGTGATGTCACCAGGTGGAGAAAGTTGGAATTAGATATTCGCCCCTAAAGTGGGATTTTCAACCCGCAAGATGATCCAATTCTTAAGCAGAGACTTTGACCGGACATTTTGGAAAGAGGCGAGATCCATGTGATGAACAACAGCGAGGTAACTCCCGCCGCAAAACTTCTTTAACCCACATACTTTCCACTGATTTATTGATGTTTTTTGCCGAAAAACTACTTCAGGCAGCATCTTCTTACACCGACAGGAATTCAAATTCGTCTTGTCAGGAAGACCAGCGTAGCTAAAGTGTGATTAGGGTCCAAACACTCTCGGGTGTCGGATCATCCGACGGAAGAGCCTTTTGCTTCTCGGTATAATTTTTGAGTTTCACCTCTAATGGAAACACTCTGCAGGAAGTAAATGGACACAGTGCGGCTCACGATCTTTGGCAGAGGAGTTCTTTCATCTGAAGTGATCAGAGAGATGATAGCGCCCAACCGAAATGAAAATATCCCCTCAGATGGGAATATGCAGGAAATAGGCCGTGAAGAGAAGTTTGAGGACGGTGGCTCCTAAACCGTCATGGATCTCCTGAGGATAGATTTTCTACATGCTGCCAAGTACCCATAATCCTCTTACTATATATATATATATATATTTATACATATATATTTTTATGCTCAGCATTCTGCTGAATAAGCAAAAATATAATTGTATAATCAGGGCTTTGATGTCGTCAAAGACAGAAAGGTTATATCCTCGAAAAGTCCCCGATTACATGAGGTATATTATGATATATGACAGAACTCTTCTGGGTTGAGTTCTGTCCTGGAAACACTGTTGTCTCATAAAAAAAACAGCTCCCCCTCTCTTTGAGTCGATTCATATTCACCAAATTTGGACTAAATCGGACCAATAATTAGGAATTTAGGTCCGAGAAAGTATGTTTTTTTGGAAGAAGCGCCCCCTAGTGAGTAAGATTTGAATTATTTAAGTAAAGCATGATGCATACATGATAAATCTCCTCGAGTAAAATCATACGCACAAAAATTTGGATTAAATAGAACCAAAAGTTGAGGAATTATGGCACAAAAACCTTTGGTGGAAATAGCTCCCCCTGGTGTTTGGAATTTTAAAAAAATCAACATTTCCCAAAATGAGTCAAATTCTTATCTGGGTTTAAAGTCTGAAAAAGATCCATTAAAAATTGTTTTTGACTTCCTTCCAGGAAACAGTGTTGTCAATTTAAAAAAAAAAAAAAAAAGACAGCTCCCCCTAGTGACCAACATCTGAATTATTAAAGTAACTATGATATTTACCACAAACACTCGAATGCAGAAAAATTTGGACTAAATTTCCCCGACTGTTCGCCACACATTAGACGATAAAACGCCCGATTTAATGCTGACTCATTAAGATCTACAAGATAAAAACGTTAAAAACCGGCGGCAACGTTAAAAATCTCCCTAGAATCCGTTTTAGATTTGAAAATCCTCCAGCGTGTATCCGGCGTTAAGGAGAAGAAGGTTCTGGAAGAGTCTCACACATGGAAGCTGTTTCAAACGGCTTCCACATCTTATTAGCGCCGTTTCTCAGTTCGGTATGCTCTGCACACAAGAGCGTTCCGAAACCTGGCAGCGTTTCCAGACTTAGTCAATTTTCATTGCCCCCATCGTGGAAATCTCAACGAGGCGATCTCCGAGGCGGCATGACTCGGCGAGAGAAAAAAGAGATAATGAATCGATTCATCTCTGTCAAATGTTCCGGGGAAGTACCCGAGTCATTCTGGGCAGTTTTGGGGGTTTTTTTGTCGAAAACGTGTTTCGATGCACAAAGGGGGGCAAACGCACCGAAACCATCGATTTGACGACGGGCGCGAGACGCAAAAAGCCGCAAAACATTAAGAAGAAACGATCTGGAAAAGCGTGAGAGAGTAAAAGATGAGTTTTTAGAGTAAAAGTTGAGTTTTTAGAGTAAAACATGAATTTTTAGAGTAAAATATGAGTTTTCAGAGTAAAATATGAGTTTTTAGAGTAAAAGTTGAGTT